>JAPYZM010000129.1:0-47897 GCA_030522845.1 Psyttalia concolor
GTTTTTTTGACGGTTTTTAAATGCTCCGCCTTCAGGTTGTCGTTTAATTCTTGGAGTCTTGGATCATTTTTACGCAGGCCTGTTGTGCGCAATGCCTGCAATCAAGAATTAATATTAAGAGTGGTGTCCGTTGCGGTTGCAATTAATTACGGAAATTTAGGCGGAGTTTAAAAATTCTTACAGCCAAGAATTTTCCAACGGAGAGTAGATCTGTCTCCTCGTTTTTGAACATGTCGAAGAGAACGTCTTCGGCATTTGTCGCCTGATCCTGATCCTTCGTACTGTAATTTTGTCAAGAATAATTTTTAGAAAAATCGAATGAGTGACTGGCTAAATGGATGAATCAATATTACAGGTGAATCGGTTGTCAAGCATTACGACATTCAAAAAAAAATAAACATATTTGTCTTGTGCGAGGATCTGATATAACAGGAAAAAATGAACTCAACCGGGACTAAGCGATAATTCTAATTCAAAATAAACGTCATAAAAAATAGATTCCTTTTTGTAGACAATGTCAAAAATAACTGAAAACAGGTGCGGACTCGTGCGATCTCGAACGTAAATTTAGAACATAATGTGTACTCAATGCATCAGATAAACGAAGAAACAGAAAATTATTTTTAAAAATATTTTAATGTGAGTGAGTCACTCGTGCTTAGGAGCAACAATTGAATAGGGAAAAAATACGGTTTACACAATTAACATTATTAAAATCACTTTGTCAGCATACATCAGGATAAATTGTTGAAGATCAGTTTTAGAGACTTTTCGAATGGTGAGAGAGACTTTAAACAATTATTTGAGACTTATTACAGGGACAATTCCTTGCAGCATCACTTGACACAACTAATTAATTACAATTTGAGTCGCTCGATTTTTTTTCGTTCATTTGTAATTGTGAGGCTGAATTTCGGGTTGAGTCAATGCTATTGATCTTTCTCTCAAAATTGGGGTGGAAAAAATTGGAGTTAAATTATTTGAATTGCAATGAGCTGTAATGAGTTATGCCAGAGTATGTGGAGGTGCAATCAAGACAATAATACGTAACTCCCCATAAAATAACAAAATTACTCTGGCTAGATTGACCGTTGATTTTATTTTACAGAAAGAGTCTGTACCTCTGTTTCACCTCTTTATGGCCTGAGATGTTTATCTAAAACTCATTCAAATGTTGAGGTTCAATTTTACTTCACTAATTCATTACTGATGTGGTATAAAGATAGGCGGGGAAAAATGTGCATAAAAACTACAACTACTCAGGGTTTATTCAACGAAAATAAATTGTTTGGCACTGGCTCTTCGTATATCCCATGCAATAGTAGCGCTTATTACTCACTACATGTAGTGGCTGTCGTGAATAAAGCTGTAATTGCTGAAAAAATAATTGTTAAAACATATTTTCGAATTAGAATTTATCAATGAATTTGTTTCAAAATTATTCAGAGGATTGTTTATTAGTCTGTTGAGAGGATTATTGTGGGGGAGACATTATGTCTGATTTTACTGACGGGTTCATTCGGTCATTGAGCCATATTTATCGTTATTTGGAAATTTGCCCGATCCATTAAAAATCTGCGCTCGTGGCCTTCATCAAAGGCCGCAGATTTATCGGGAATTTATTGAAATGGAACAGCGTGATTTACGCGCCCATTAGTTGTCAATTTTTTTTTTACTCAATTAATTAGTGATTTATTGGTTTTACCGGGTCTGGGGGTTTCCTAGGTCGAACGAAGTGGTCAGAACTTGCTCCAAATGGGCTGTTGGCTCGAGCTTCTTTGTCACCGGCATAAATGCTCGTTTCTGAAATAATTTTTTTAATTAAGTTCTTTACACTATTTTCGGATTTTTACGCTGAATATTTTGCTCAAAAAAAATTCTAGCGCGTCTGCTGAAATTCTATTTCAATTTCTGCCCAACTCGTAACGGGGAGAGCCGGGGTTCTAATCCCGGTGGGGCGTGTCGGGATTTTTTCTCCGTAAATTCTAAGTCTAATTCTTATTTTCAGTACTTGTACTGGAATTTTTCTCTGGACATTCACTCATGACCTTTCCCCCGTCTTTCTCGAAGAATGCTGGGCTTTACCTTTATCTTATCATTTTTTAAAACTACGTCAGTGCCAGTGATTCATAAAAAACGATTCATTTGTCATAACGACCTTTCAGTCTTTTTTTCTTGACACAAAAATGATTTTTTAATTACTAATACCAATCAGCCGGTGAAAAATATAATGATAGCTATCAGTGACGTTGACAAGCCAGTCACATTTAATTCTAGGCCGGGCTACTTGGCCATTTCGTCTGCGTAATTTTTTATAGCCTCAGGAAAACATTTTGTTTTATCAAATAAAATATATAAATCGTCAGAAAAAAATCTCAGCAAAAATTCCTCCAGTTAATTTTCAGTGATTATGAATGGAAGTGGCCCAGTTGAGGATAGCCCCATAAATTCAATCTGCTTTCCCGATTATTTTTCCCTTTTCTAGCCAAGTGACGTAGTCCTGTCCCCCATCGTTATCCCACCCTTATTGATCGCCCCATAGAAAATTGCAGTTGAATACGACCACGTGTTTGACTCAAAAAACACATGATTGGGGTGGGGTGGAGACTGGTTGCCGGGTGGCGCGAGTCCTGGGGGGTGGTATTGATCGTTCGATGCATCATCTGCCCGGCCCGGCGTGTAAGCCGAAACCCCAGAGCTTCCGGCCGATTTTTAATCATCGAATCTCTGATTTAACGAATCACTAATTCACTTCATCAGAATAAAAAAAAATCCACCCAACAATTAACTCTAAATCCCTCGATTATTCGAGGAACGAAAATTTTACACTTGAGAACTGCGAACTATACTAGACATCATTGCTCGGGGTTCAGGTGAATGGTCACGATGCCCGTACGTATTTTCGTCCCAGAATCCCGGTCAAAGTCATCTCCCACGTGGAGGCAGTCTCACGAGTGTCTTGAGCCAGGTAAAATGTCTAGAAAATTGGGATTTTTTTCTCCCCCAACGATCGACAATTACTCAACTGGGATAATTAATTTACCTTGTTACTCATGTGCAGCCGTCGAAAAGCGTCTACTCCTACTTTGGAGGCTTTCGTCATCTTGACCGCATGAACCGCTGCTTCCCGGAACATTTTTCCTTCTTTATCCTACAGTAATTTTCTCACAACGTTTGTTTATAAAATATTCTACTGTGCCCACGTATATAATGTACACAATTAATCGTCGCCGTTAGATTGTCTCAAATAAATTTCACTCAGACTTTTCAAATGGTCGAGAATTTTCCTCAAACACTCATTCTCATACAGACTTGTGAAAACCAAGGCGTGCAGCGTCCCGCCGACTTGATGCTACTGGCATTAGCCTGGCGGGTCGAAATGCTTTAACGGAGTAGTAATATAGGCTGCTACCAACTGATTCGAGACATGCGCGATGATTTTTCTTTGGTCGTCATTCACACGATGATTTAAACCCAACAATCAAATATTTTTGTTTTTCGGTGGACGACAGGAGCTGCTGTTGTCAGTTATTTTTTTTTTGTCCAGGTATTTTATTCGAGAGAGGCAGGATAAGTTGCCTGCAGTGGGCCCAGTATTTTCTCGCTCTCGGGAGATGCGAAATTTTTTAATGAAAATTTTGACGACAAATTTTTACGTTTGAAGAATTTTGTCTCTTTATATTTCACCGCCAGCTCTTACGTATCGAAACTTGGAATGGAAGTAATTACTGTCGCAGCTCGTCTTCTAGCTCTCGGTTTGTTCAGGTATCCACGAGAGGTAGCCTATTGGAGGGGGAGGATTACAATGAAACGTCCTAAGACCCAAAAATTCGGTGAGGGCGGAGATCAGTGAGGGAGGGGGCTCGTTCGTCCAAGGGACAATTCCAAGTCCAGGTAAAGCGGGAGATCACCATTCAATGGAGTATAATTGCGTCTCGCTTCAACCCTCGGGCGAGGGGAGTAATTGAGTTGTAAATCTAGAGGAATTGCAGACCAAACACTTCGGAAAGTGTCTGGCAGGAATGGCTGAAAGGGCAACGGGCCCTACAGGATTAGAAATTACGGCAATTGGAGGCGTTAGGTTTTTAATTTCGACTGACGTGTGAAAATTATAACTCGCTAATCGAATTCACGGCCCGATAGACAATACAGTGTTTCGAAAATACTCAGCATACTATCTTTATTGTCCATAAAGTGTTCCTCAACATCATTTTTATGATACAGAGATTGATCAGAGCTTTAACTCCTCGAAAATGATGAGAAAAAAATAACATACAATCAAATGATTTGCGGGAAAAATAAAAATTGAATTATCATTATCGCTATTACTATTGAGCTGCCAACAATGCTTTAAAAATAAATGCATTCCTAGAGATAACTAAAAAAAAATCAAAGAGAGTCTAGACTTCCTAATTAACTTGAACTTCGAGATCCGTTGAAACTTATTATAGCCTTTCGTAATATTAAGTACAATAGTTCTAACACTTACAGATTCGATTAATGCGTTAAATCATACTCAAGGAGAGTTCACCCTCTGCAGTACATTCAACGCAAGAGATTTTCTAATTATAAAATAATTCAAGAAAAAAATCCTATCAAATACTTTGGTTCTCTTGAAATTTTTTCTACTGCAACAATTCTCGTTGCGATTATTTAAACATGTGCTCATCACAAAATTATTTGCAACTCTAGGTATTATTATCATTTAAGAATGCAGATAGGCAATGAGAGATTGTCTCCGTTTAGATAATAATCGCGATTAAATGTCAACTGTGAAGAAATCGTTATTTACACTAGGTCGAAGACTTAAACGTCAAGTTGAGACTGCTTTTATCGCAATCAACGTAATTAAGTTGAACATGAGTCCTTAATTCTGTGACATCTATTATTTAAAGTTAAATAAAGCTCAGAAGATCAGTCAAAAACAATATTTGTCCATTGAGATTCGTTGAGAAGACAGAAAACGGTGGAATCACTCCAGCCAAATTCGTTAATTCAGATTAACAACTATGATTTTTAACAAAGCAACAATGTCACGGACAGGTCCACTAAACGCGTGAGTTCAATATAAAATTCTCGGCTTTATTAAAAATATTCACTAGGGAATAATTTATCGAAGTTATTATTTTTTCCCAGTGGGTTCAGGATTTTTTTTTTCAAACTTGTTCTCTGCAATTTTGTCCCTATCAATTCCTCGGCAAAGGTCCAGTATCCCCTGTCGCCTCAGATT
The DNA here is from genome assembly GCA_030522845.1 of Psyttalia concolor. Taxonomy (NCBI): domain Eukaryota; kingdom Metazoa; phylum Arthropoda; class Insecta; order Hymenoptera; family Braconidae; genus Psyttalia; species Psyttalia concolor. The sequence continues at coordinate 5,231 of JAPYZM010000129.1, forward strand.
TTCGCTGTCCATAAATTAGAAGCCCCGGAGATGTATGAGGTGTCCTGAATGCTTGTACGCACGTCGCGATTTGAAAATTATTTTGATTCCCTAAATCATCGAGTCCAGCCACTAGAGCCCAAGGAAAAATCTCTAAATAACAGTATCCTGATAGGCAGGTGGCCCACTGAGTACAAATTGTCTCTGACTCTGCCTGACAATGTCATTTTTATTGGGCACTTGAGGCGTTGCTCTAACTCCATGATAATTACTATAACTAGACCTAGCACTGGCGGGTCTGTTGCTGTACAATTCATCCATGTCCTCGGCATTGAGGCTCTGAGTGCTGGTTTGTTGAAATGTTGGATTACTCTGGCCCTGCCATTGCATGTGGCACATTGGACTACTCTGCCAATTGTCACTGAGATTTCTGGTGGAGCTGGCATTCTCCCAGCTCGGCGTTGTCTGATTAGTCATATTGGTGGTATTAGAGTAGTTTGGATCTGGTGTCCAGAGGATTGGTGATGAGACTGCCATGTTGACAGCCTCAGGCTGCCAATTAGACGCTCTCTCTCTGTCCCAAGGGCCAGCTATTCTGTCGTAATTCAGAGTTCCCTGGGACAGTGAATTGACATTCTGATTTGTTAAGGTACTTGGTGTTGTGTTTGCGTACAGGCTCTCCTGCTGTTCCATTATTCGATTGACTGGATTCTTACGACGCGACTGACGCACTGAACTCCGACGATTTGATCTTCTCGTACCGTCCCGCGATATTACTGATCGCCTCTTGACTCGGCGGGGTGTCATTGGTTTTGGTGATACACTCTCGTCCTCCATTGGTGGCTCTGGCTGGGAGTACTCTATGCTGTACAGCGGTCTCTGCTGCTTTTTCCTTTTTTTAATTGGTGGGGCTACAAGAGAAATTCAGGCTGTCAAGTCGTAATCCCATCAGTCCATTTTTGTTTTTTTTTTCTAAATTCATGCTTTAAAACATCAACCATTGCAGCGAGATTTTTTGCCTTCATTACTCAGTAATTGGGTAGTAAAATCACCAGTACTCAATGCTCATGATTTAATTAGAACCAACCGAATGAGAAACACCGGATTAGAGAAGTAGGAATTGTAGTGAAATAATGAGTGAGAGGTTAAGGAAAATAATAAAAAACAAAGCCAAGCAGTAGTGTTTGCAATTGCAGTATTTATTATTGCAAATTGGAATGGATAAAAAAAAATATTGTGTAATTATAACACAAAAAAATGGGGCCAAAGTGGGAGACAATAATCTTTATATCGTATTGATATTTTTTATCTAATTATAAATGGATAGAAAATTCAACGTAAATGCAGTGTGAAAGTCTTAAAAATTAATATAATCTGAAATACGAGTTCCATAGTTTTTTTTTGTTGACTAAAATCTGTGATGTAAATGATAAAACCTTATTGAATAGTATTTTTTTTTTAGTGGAGTACCACAGAAAGACTCCGAGCTCTACAATTTAAACAGAGGAGCATCATTAAAAAAATATAATTAATTAATAATCAGTGCGAAAAAGGCAGCAAACATCTGGCTAACACTCCAATAAATTTCATGCTTACGAACTCAAAAAATAATAATAAAATCATGATTTTTCATTGAAAATCCTCCAATTTAAATGTGCAAACTTCAACAGTCCGTAGTAAAAAAAAAAAATTAATTATGAGACGCCATTCAGCACCGTTCATTACATATCACAGTACATACAATAAGTCTATTGTTTCAAAAATAGTAATTTAAACGTTTTATTCCTCTTTCAAAAATCAACACCACACGCATTCAAAACAAGCAAACTACCGTAGAATAAGGAATAAAAAAAAAAAACGAAGGGAATAAATTAAAATAGTGGAGAGGTAATGCCTGATCCACTGGATTAATACAGTCAATTATTAGAGCTTTCTTCAGGGGGACAGTAAAATCACAAACACTGATACGCACGAAAGAATCCAGTTGAAAAGATATTCACAAAATTTTTTAAAAAATAGCACACGGTAAAATCTCAATAAAACTGAATTATTCAATTTCCACAAAAAAAGACAATAAAAAATCGGAAAAAGTCAGCAGGAACCACCAAAAATCTTTGGCAATACTTATCGCGCCCTGGGATTTAATTGGGATGTCGTCCTCGTTGCAAAAATCAAACCAATGAGTGCCAAAAAAGTACAAATAAATAAGAGGAAATGATTGGATAAATAAATCTCTAGTGATCGCTCAGAAGAGCTTGAGAAAAAAAAAAATGCCAGTTACTCTGAAAGAAACTATTCCGTTTGGCAAGTCAAAGATTCTATTTGTCAAAAAATATATTTCATTGGCGTTAGATACATCTCATTTACTCGGCTATTTTGCTGGCGTACAGAGATATTGGCCTACTGTCTCTCTGGATCTCATTGGAATTCGTTTGATCAATAGCTAGACGTGGATCTGAATAAAATGTTCTGAGGGGCTGTTGGCGTATGTGATCAGTGAATATTCTCGGCTTGAATGAATTTCTATTTTGCTTGGGCGCCTGGGTGGGACGTGCTCTCCTTAATACCGGCGATACAACCGGACTGTAACAACGCGAACGATTTTTTTCAAATCTTGATTTAAGGGAACTGTTTAATGAGTCGTAATCACCAGGTGGTGATACTGGCCTGTGCAAATGATCTAATGGATTTGAATAGTCATTGTAATAATCTATATTATCGATTATTCGTGTTGACGCACTGCTCTTGTTACTTCTAGTTGTATCGTTTGGTGTCATCAGTGATTTAACGCGCTGTTGATGATGGTTGAAGGGTGATTTATCCCCATTTTTTGATAATGTACCGTCACGGTAGTACAGTGAGGAATTATTTGAGCCGGTTGTGCCACGCGTATAGCTTTGGTAGTTTTGATTAGATTGTGGTAATGAGGCTGGTGGTAGGGCCGAGTAGCTAACGTACATTGGATGCAACGGTGTATGGCCAGCAAGACCGAAGTCACCACCTCCAACAAAGTCAACTGCAAAATTTCAGTCAATCGATACCAGTGTGCATTAGATTATCAATAGTTTTGCGGGGGGGATTTTTTTTTTAAATATTTTCTTGGTCGGGAACTCGGGGAGACTTGAACTCCGGACAATTCTCCTGGACAATGTCTCCAAGAATAAATTTAAGGAGCCAGTGGAAAAGATGAGATAGATTTTTTTTAACTACTGACAGAGGAAGATTTTCTAACCCAAGAGTAGTTGTTCTAGACTAGTGTGCTTATCATTCCCCATGCGACAACGAGTGATACGACAGTGATAAGAATTTTTATCTGGAGAAGGGGTGACTTACCAGAATGGGGGATCAAATCCACCAATGAAATCGACTGTAAGTTCACAACCCGATTTACAAGAGTATAAAGTGAACTATTTGTGGGAGGGGGAAAAAATGGCTTTGATGTGATCAGTCAATAAGAGATAAGGATATTTTTTCTTGGAAAAATTAATCAGTGGGGAAGTGGTGAAATGCGACCAGTCTCCATATTTCCGTGAATATTAAGTTATCTCGATGATAACTCATTTCAGGAGGAAATATTAAAGTAAATTACCACTTCCTCAGTGATTCAATAATTTCCAAAATTACGAAAACAAACATTGACAATTCGGAAATTCACAATTATTTCTCCCCCCTTCACAGTTAAAATATCCTCCAACGGAGGCAAGTACTCGAAGAACTATTTTTCTTTTTCGTGTTAGTGGTTTTTAATGTGACAATTGTTTTCTTGTTTATCACAAAATGTGGTGGTAAGCGGTGATAATAATTGACCAACTGGTTGATAAGAAAATGTGCGAGAACCCAAAGCCTTTTATAAATACTTTCCACAACCGTTTGAATATTAATAAAAAAATTTTTCCCGAGGATTGGATTTTTTCAATTTGGGTATCTAGAATTGCGAATGTCGAAACTCCCGATACTTACAGCTGTCATCCTCCTCGAGGTAGGCACGGCTCAGGCAAATTCCTCCCACGATCGCCATACACTGAAATAGAGTCCCATCAGATTTTTGGACACGTCAAAAAATTTTTTTTTCCACTTGTCTCTTTTTTTTGAGAACGTGGTATTTTTGCTCACCGCTAGGAGACATTGTGTTGATGCATGTAGGATTTCAATAACTTCGTAACTTAATACGCAGCCAGTAACGTTAGTCGGTCGCACTGGCCGAAATAACTCGGGCTCGGTATAGTTGTAGTCTGCTTTGCAGCCGGGTCCATTAACCAGCCACCACGAGAAACTTCCCGTACCGACATTGAGAATATCACTCGTCTGTCGAGAGAAAAATATTTGTAAATAAAAAAATCATTGAGACAAAAATGGTAAAACAGCCAACGAGTGTCTTCATTGACTGTCGACAGGCGTTTTAACACTCCAAAGGATTTCTTTCGTTCCTATCAAGGAAGATATTAACAATTGATAATTATAAATTCGTCTAGACACTGAGAACATCATGTGTCCGTGGGAAAGCAAAAATTTCCCATTTAAAATGATTTAACCGACCTCGAACTCATCAGAACTCATTTAGATAAAAGCCCCGAAGGCATCGGTCGTCGCCGACAATTGTCGGTAATTAGATACGTCTTCATTTGTCGTTGACAAGTTTTTCTGAGGACCTTCACTCATTACTGAGACTCAATTGAGTCATTCAAAGTTTGAGCGGAGTAATTTTATTACCTGCCGCATGCTGTCTGTATATTTACCTTGTCTAATATACCAACATCGAGGTAAAAACATATACAGAATATGTTCCATCCAAGCCACAGCGTGTCCCATATACAGTACTAAACAAAGAAAAACCGTTAAACCATCAGCTCCAGAATTACAATCGCCGATACCTGATACTCCATCCTCACCGATATTAAATATTTAGGCCTATACTGAAAGGTCCCGAAGAATCCCAGAATAACAAATATAATGTTGAAGAAATTGACCAGTATCGGGGCCCACATAAACCCCAGGAAATCGAACACCTGGCGCTCGACGGTTGTTAACTGAAAACCAAAAGAACAAAAAAAAAAATCAGCGATCCACCTCAACAATTCCCAATTCCCCCCCTCCTTTTATTTACTGAACTAAAATTAATACTGAAATGCAGGGAATGTCTCTCCCGATAACAAAGAAATTCAAAAATTGCGGTACATGAATCATGTCTATTTGAGTTTACCCAGCATTACATTTAACGAGCGCACTCAATTCGCTTCAATTGCTTGACAGTTTAAATACTCAGTCAATTATGACTCCCATGGGCCATTATTATGTCACCAATCAGCCCAATATAATTCTCGCAACAAACTCAAACATGACAGAAGTCATTACGTAAGTCATTTACCCCAGAGAAAAATTCGGCGATGAAAAAATCCACGCGAGATGATCTCCAATGGCATCAAATAATTTACAGACGCTGGCCAAAATAAATGAGCCCCGAGTAATAACGCGCGTGTTGGAAAACAAGAACAATCGCGCATGTGAGATCGAAGGGATTCAAATCACAGAGACGATAATCCCAAACACTTGAGAATTATCGTCGACGATAAGCGCTATCACTGGTCCCCCCCCCATCACCCTCGGCTCGGAGCCTCGTCGCTCGTGAAAAATCAAGTGACTAATTCTCCCCAGAGTTGAGAAAAACAGAAAAATAATTACGCTCAACCCGCATATTTCGTGGGGCTGAGTCAACGCGTAGATCGGAAAAAAAGAAAATTCTAATCGACCCCGAGAACCAGTCCTAGATCATTGCACCTGCATTTCCCTCCTCCATCTCTCTCTCTAAATCCAGTAGAACCACTCACAAGTTGTAGTGTACATATTGTCAATAGAAAGTGCCTTCTGCTGCAAAATCCCATGTCATTGGGACAATAATCGTAATACTGATTGAATTATCAATAATATACAACTTTTTGCACAAGCACTTTGGCAATAATTGAATTAATTGTGTACACGTATGGCACACACAGTGATTTATTCCCATTTGATGAAATATAGTCTAGTCTGACACGATTATAAACTCAAACGACGCCATTTTCAACGCACTTGTTCCCTGAATGTATTCTCGTGGATGACTGAGTGACATATCCGCTTGGGTTGGCGATGGTTGCCTGGGCTACCGCTAAACCAGTTTCATCTACACATCTACCCCCGCCACCCACTCCGTCTCACTCCGACAAGTGGATAGATCGGAACGGGAGTGGGTTTCACTTGGCCTCCCTCTCTCTCTTCGGGGTCTCATCGAGGCGCACTCTCCAGTTGAGAACGATGAAAACTGTTTGAAAATGCCTGAACAGGCTGGCCAATTGTTGGACAGGTGTGCCAATGGAGGCTTTAAAAATAGATGAGGTCACGTAATTCGATTTTCATCGATGATCGATCAAACCTTAAACGTCACTCAATGACAGTTCACGTAATGAGACTGTAGCAGCGGAATAAATCATCATTTTTGCCCAAGTGATTGGTGATATTGGGAAAATAATATTTTTCCCCTGTCTCTGGTGCATCCAATTCACCCCTAAATCACCGGAAGCTGGTAAATATGGCATTTTTTTGCTCTCCTGGGGGGAGGATTTTGAGTTCAGTGACAGGGGAATTGGTGATGGTTCATTGCTTCCAGGATTTCCACTACTCCCGAGAGTGGAGAAGCGAAAGCCGGGGCATTCGGATGAGCCTCGAGCTTGTCATTCTGGGGATTTTCGTTGGAGTGCTGTAGTTGAAGGGGATAAAGACAGGTTAGCATTTGGAATATTATTTTGCTGAGCTGTGGGAAGGCGAGGGAGTCCCTCCCCCTTGCGTGGGAGTAACACGTGGTTACTCGACAAGTCTCAGAGAGGGGAGAATGGAAATTTCTTTTCTGAGTGATCTTATCAGGTACGGCTCGTCTAAGGTCTCCGGAAGGCACGTTCAACGTGCATAAAATATATGGCGATGGGAACTGCATGTTTCGAGCGGTCAGCTTCGTACTTTGGGGAACTGAGGAGGAGCATCACTCCCTCCGAGCGCTGGTGAGTGGCGAATGAATTATCGTTTTTTGGAGGGAGGAAAAATTTGGAAATAAATTGCTCGAATATTAAAATGCTGCGACACCTGTTGGCGACACTACTCACGTCCGCTTATTATTTTTTTTTAAATCAATATTCTTGGCCACGAAAGGCCGCTAGTCACGGGAAAAATGAAGCGTATGTTAGGGTTTCTTGAGTGGAATTTAACGGACCGCTGAATTTATGGAATTTACTTTTCAACGCATTTTATGCACGGAGAGAATTTTTTCAGACAAAATTACGATTGGTAATTGTGGAGGGCTTACGACGCTCGGAAAAAATTATCCAAGCGCTTATTAACATTCAGTAGTGTTCACAAAAATTGCGCACACGTCTAGACAATTTTTAGTGGGGGGTAAAAAAATTTTACTGACCGATTGGATAATTGGCAAGCAGTCGGGAAATTTTACTGAAGCCCTGCGGTAATTTTAGGATTATATAACGAGCTGGCAATTTCTACTGAATTTTTCCCTCCATGAATTGCTAGTTCTATATTAAATTGAGCTTCCGATGGAAGTAATCCCTCACGTAACCAGTCATATTTATCCTCAGGTTGTACATCACATAGTGGATCATTGGCGAGAGCACGCGCCATTCGTAATCGCCGAATGGAATATATCGAGTCCCCAGGAGTACCTAGATTTCATGAAAAATGAGGGCGTCTATGCCAGCGAACTAGAATGCACTGTTGCCACTAAACTCTACGGATTAAATCTCTCGATTTACCGTAGAGTCAACGAGTATGACATAAAGCGGGTTTTTCATAATCGCGTCAGCATCAACCGGGAAACCGCCAGACTTCTGTTCACCGGACGCTCAGATAGCGGTCATTATGACGTCCTGTTCCTTGACCCCTGAGAATAAAGAGCACCCCCATCCTTTAAATTCTACTAAAACAAAAATTCTCGACGAATGAACAAATTTTTTTTATTGTCAAAAATGCATTTTTCACGCTTACGAATAATTATAAAATTCTGATCATTGAAATGAGGAATAACTATTGTAAGTCTGAATGAAGTACAATACAAATAATTTGGTAAACATCAATGGAAATAATTTGTTTCTGGTTCTGGGGCATTTTTTTATATCTGAAATTTTCTTTTCGTATAAATTACGAAATTGAAAAAATTTTTTTAATCCCGCGGCTCGAGACCGCTATCGATGGAGTAATTTTTCATTGCTGACTGCAATTTTCAACGAGTGCGAGGCTTGCAGGCCGAGCGAGGCCGCTATTTCGATGAAATATTTTTTTTTTAAATATGACAATGAGTGAGAGATTTACAATTGAATGAAATAACAATAGAGAATGAATTTTTTTAGAAGGGATTGTCACATCCTTGCGTGTACAGCCATCGCGTGACCTGCGTTATGGCTGCATGAATTGCGCAACTGCAAAAAAATAATAATAATCAATTTAATGGAAGGAAAAATGGCATTTGAAAATTTTTTCGAATTAATTTATCGATATGGTGATTTGCGTTACCTTATCCGATATAAGAGGGTGGACCACCAGCTGACGGACAAACAATACTGGTCCCTCCGCACTGCCTGCACGACCTCATCGGCGACTTGCTCGTCGCTGTGCGTCAATAATCTGCGATGGGTAGTAATTAATGAGGCGAGATGATTAATCAAAGCGGCAAAAAAAAATGGGGAACTCCGTGGGGAGGATAATAGACTCGTTACCTTGGATCTCCCTTTGGCGCGACCGTGATGAAATTCAGCTGACCGCCGCGACCGCTAAACTCCTGACCTAGACTATCCATCAATCCTGGAGCACAAAAACGCGTGGAAATGTGAGTCAATATGATTCAGTGAGAAAAACTTGTCTGCAACGTTTTATTGAGATAGCGCAGAGCTCGCTAATATTCATCAATTTTAAAATTAATTAATCAATCAATTAATTAATCAATTAATTTTTTTCTCAACGTCAACTAATGCCGGAAAACCTCAGACATCGAGAGGAAGACCATTCAAATTTCTAGAGTAAAATGAGAATTTTCCCTGCAATAAAAATCTCTCTCAGGTCACTTTGACCTTGTCGCCGTCATTGCAATTGTCAAGTCGTCATGCATTTAATTATACCGTCGGAAATTCACCTGCAATGGCAGCACGAGTACCCCTGTATGCATCCTCAGTGCTGGTGGTCGGGGTGACGCCGACAACGTGAGCTCTCTCTTGATGCAGCATAAATGGGAGAAATGCCACGACCGTCTGAATAAAAAAATCATTAAAATGGCAATGACAATAATTATCTAAGTGGATTAAATCGTCCGGCGGAATGCATCGTGAGGATTTCCACGGGGGCGGCGAATGTGGAGAAGCCGCAAGACCCCGCCGTGGACTTTTCTCATCCTCTGGTATCACCAAAGCTTACGGTGGAGTTCACTCACCCAGTAATGACTCATCAAAGTCGTGCTGACAGTATCAAAGATATCCTGTCCAGGATTCCCAACGCACGTTACAAGCACATCGACTTTGCCTATTTCACTTCTGACTCGTTCAGCAAATTCCCTTATCGCATTTCTATTCCCCAGATCGCACTCGTATGCCCATACCCTTTTACCCATAACATCAGTGGCATCCTGTTTCCTGTGAGCTGGCCCAACGCCCTCGATCACTGGATAGCCGGCTACAAGATTGTCGGCGGTTTTTCTCACAGACTCGAGGTCACTGTCTACACAGACAATGGAACAACCAGCCCCAGCGAATGCCTCAGCGAGACATTTACCCAGAGACGAGGTTACACCGGTTACCTGAAGCCATAAACATTGTCTTAAAATCAGTTTTTCCATGTGCAGTTGGAGCTAGATCGGGGATTGTGAATTGTTAAACGACTGGTGGGTATGACCAGAAGACAGGGGACTATTTACCAGTACAACATCGCCCGACAGACTTCGCGGGGGTTTTGGGAGGAGGGTTTTAAGAAGTCCTAAGAGTGCTAGAGCTGCTGAGAACGCTGCGCCCAGGAGAAATTCGGCGAGCAGGTAGAGCCAGGCTGTTGATGATGGTGCTCTGAGTCTTGAGGTGACGAGCATGTCCTCACGTAATGGCACCATGACTGTAAAGGAAAGGTGTCTGTTGATGGGACATCGAGCGACAATTTACGACTGGATAAATTATATTGTGCAGGGAACAAATGTGACAACTCATGCGGCAAATAATTGCCGATTGTTATTGATGAACCTTCGTCAGACGATTTGAGCAAGAAAACAAATTTTTTTTCTTTCCATTCGTTGTAAAAATCTGATTGTCCCGGAATTATGCAATTAGCCAGAGTTTAAGGGGGCATTTGCATACGTGAACAATGCCGAAGAATTTACGGGTACGAAAGTGAGGAGGAGATGTCAAAGTATCAAGAATTACGTTCATGAGAAAAATTATTGCGGATGTGTGTTCTTGACGTTTATTGTCTGAATCTCATCAGCGCAATGAGAGATGTAATGTATTATTAATTGGAGACTGACGTCACTAGGAAAAGGAAAGTTTATCAGTCGGGTAATTACTGGGACGAAGTCTTACCGGAGAGTGAGACTGTCAAAAATAAATTAATTCGCCGAGCCTATTTTGCCGGATTTTTCATCATTTATTTATTAAATATATCAGAAGGAATACATGGAAATATTCATCCCATGTCCTCTGACGCAACTCAACACGATAAAAAAATTTATTAAGAAAAAATAACTGAATAACTGATCTTCCCTCAACTTCAGAGTCCGTCATTCAATCAGGCAAGCTGCACTTTAAGTGATTAATATTTTTAAATACACCAATAAATCCTCATCATTAGAAGGCGCGAATGTCTTCCCGAAATTACGTAATTCTAGCGAAACGAACAATTTGTAGCAATACTTAGTAAGTCATTAAGTGTTGGAGTGGAAAGATCATTGATTATTACCGCCTAACGACATTTCGTGTGCCGTTAGCCAGTGGAATAGATCCCGCCCACAGATATCGATGAATAAATATGATCAGCGAAAAAACACTTAACATTAATTCATTTGGCGTTTGTTCGTGAGACTACTCATTACTCTCAATTGGTGAAATCTGGCCGAAGAAAGGGAGTTCACGCCCACAAGTTGGGCTGGTCTCGCTTCGTCGATTCGTCCGTTTCAGCCACTGATAAATCCCCGTCACTCACCGATCGACGGATAATCTAATGATCGATTCTGATCTCAATCGTATTACGTCAGTGTGAGATGTAATGATATACGACAGTAACTGAGTACCTTATACCTATATTATGCGAGTGATTTTCCCCATGATTTCACGGTCGAGGTGATAAATTAACGTCGGAAAATTTCAGTCGCACGCCCGCGATTTGAGAAACTACCGGTTACTGCCATTGGAGAGATCTCTAGTCATAATTATGGAAACAAAATTTGACGTAATCAATCAAAAGTAGGAGACTTGATGGATGGAATGGTGGTTGGTACTTTCTACTTGCTCTTATCGCCTGGCCAGAGCAATCAAGTTTTAGGTTTCACAACTGATAAATAAATAATAAATTCTACTGGTTAATATGATTAACAGAGCAATTGGCCTGATATGCCGATTTAACGGAGAATTTAATTATGTTAATGATCGAAATTAAGAGGAAAAATTACTTTCATAGCCCCAATATGTATTTTCTTATTCAATTCTTTCTAATTAATTATTATAATACAGTGGCAATCCTTCAGCCGCCAGGCGAAACTTTTCCACGTTTAATTATTGGTCATTAGTCTCATTATTGACCATTAATGACTATTGAATATTCATCAAGACACAATGAGCCTTTAACTTGATAAATAAATAAATAAATAAGTTTTGGGCGTATGCAACCGCGAGTAATGATTAAACAATAGCTATCGGTAATTCGAATGATCTTGAAGAGGGAAAAAAATTATCTCTCAGATATCGTATTTATTTAAACACCCCCACGATTGATAATTTAAACAAATTACGTGGGTAAATACGGAGGTGGGGAGTAATGCGCGAATGGGTCTTCTGTGAATGGCAAAAAACCAGCGGCGAAACTAGTTTTCAATGGGTCATTGGCACCCGACGTCAAATTGCTCCCGAGAATCCTCGGGAATTGAGCTACCGAGCCTTGAGATTTCCATATTCAATTCCAAATCATCCGATGACCTCCACACTTTTTGCGATTATTTCTTACACATGGGGAAAGAAATGCCGCCGAACGAGTTTTACCCATTTATAAAAATCACATAATTGAGTTAGATCATAGCCATTACATTAACATATATTCAAATTTAAAAAAAATCATGAATGTAGAGAGTAAGAGTGGATAATTTCCTCGATCGATTGTACTTCCTACGGAAAAATTGAACTCTTGGTTATTAAAATATTCGAGTACTTGAGCGCACTTGGCGCGTGAACCGTCGAATCCATTCCTCTAATCACAATATTACGCAAACCCGGAAAATGCAATTACCCAACTAAAATTATATTGCGCAATTGAATGAAAGTGAGGGTGAGAGATCCTGAGGCTGTTAGGTAGCATTGTCTGCGGTAAATGTATGCAATATTTGCAAGTGATACGATTTTTTAGCGGGCTCGGGCACTTCATGCTCTAGTTATATTGTGAAGAATTGAATTCAAGTCGGTTACATCAGGTTTTCTTTATCTATTAGCAGAGGCTGTTGCTTTGGGGTGATACCGATCGACATTAACCGCAGACTGCTCAATAATCTATTAATGAATTACAGCGAGGGTATCCCACCAATTGCATTAAAATTCAATGCATACGGGGCTTATAACTTTCTTCACTATCTAGTGTATTACCTCATAAATTTAAACAATTTATCGTTATTTGTTGCACGGTGGAAATTAAAGTTTTGAAACATCTGTCGCGAGGGATGAATATATGAAAGTATTTTTGCGCGCCATTTCAATTTACTTTTGTACCGTGCAAATATCAGAAATGAAAGCAAGGAAATTGAACTCTCTCTGCAAATACGAATAGATACAGACTAGCCCAATATTTTGAGAGGAATTTTTGAGTAAAAAATTTCTCTGACAAAAATTGTGCACACGTCTAGACAATTTTTAATGAGAGGTAAACCACTTTTATTATTTTTCTGTAAATTTATCAACACGCGAATATGGAATATACAATAGTTTACAGGACAGGTCAATTAATTTTTACCATCCCATTTTATTGGCATTTTCATGATTCTCGGAAATGAATTTGACGCGATTTTCATGTGGAGTAAACGTATTACGTTTTCCAGTAAAATTTTTTTACACGTGTTTTCACACCTCGGTAATTACCTCTGGTGCTTATCTAAAATGATTTATGGGCAATACTAAAGTTTTTCCTCCGACGATTATCCGTTCGCGCGTTTCCAAATGAGAAGAGGCTTCGGAGATTTAACAAAAACTGTGTACGTGAAGAGGCGCGTGTGAATAATTCACGATGAACCCTGACATATGTCGGTTTGAAAGAAGTCAATTTGCTAGTGTTTAACGAGTCGAATTAACTGCCCATTTTCACGGTTTGTGTCCGTCATTTTAATTCAAGAACATCTGCCGGATGAATTTTTCCGTCTGGGGTGTCATTCAAGGATTGATTGGGGCTCGTGAACTAAAAATTCTCAGGTTTCCTCGGGGAGAATAATTAGGCGAACGTAACTGGACCCGAGAAGACCGCCCGGACGTGTCAGAAAATATTTGACGAGCGTATTTGCGTATTTAAAAAATTTCTGATCGCAGGAGAAAAATATTAACCAATCGGGAATGAAAAATTACTGAATTAATTTGTTTTTCCCTATTCAGTATTTTTTTTTTCGGTGATAATTCCCCGAAGACTTGCAGACTCCTCGGTCTGACTCTCGTGATCCCTTTCTACTTCAATATGTGAGGAGACAAGAATAAAAATCCTCCGTTTGCCGGCAGCAAATTCAAACAGGTGAACGCGAATCCTCTATTTGTTTTCGCATTTCACCAGCACTGCCTGCACACGCAAACATTTTCAAGAGCTCCTCTGCTACTCATTTAACAATGTTCAATTGAATCGATAAATAAAACGACCAGTGGAAATAATTCCCTAAACTTCCGAGCGCAAATTAATAAAAAATTCACTGCAAATTTTTTTTTAATTTGCGAGTGTCTTTTGACTATTTAAAACTGACTCGCAATTTTCGCGTAATTAGCGACGATTTGTTGATTATTAGTCACCTCAAATCCGACAGTCTCACTGCAGCCGGTGAAAATGACGAGAGTACACAAGAGTCCACCTCACGTATTACCACTAATCACATTACCAATTTCTTCATCAGTAAATCACTGCCACTGAGTCCGCGAATTTTTCCACCATCAGCTTCTCGCGAAAAGCGCGAGGAAAATGTGAGGCATGAAAAATTTTGAATTTAAATTTCACGCGACCGATTGCGTCGCAACCCAATCAGTATACAGCTTCGATTGGAGTGACTTTATCCGGCGAGTCTGGCGCTCGGGTGAGCCTCGATGGTAATCCCACTCGTTTCCATGGGCACGCGTTGCGGGACTTGCCGACAAGACCACCTGAACTTGACTGGATGACGGAAGAAAACTGTATTGGTCCACCGCTGACTCGCCCAACGGCTGGGACACTCTCTCGGAGAGTCACATCCAGTCAAGGTCAATGATCGTCTTCTCTGGCTGTCGCGGGAGACGTGGACGGCATATCTGACGGTTGTGGAGGGACTTTTAATTTTTTGCAGGCAATTTTTATGCATTTATTCCGGAAATCCCAGAAGAACCCACTGCACCCATCGCAAGTACTTGAGACAAAAAAATTGAGACCTTTTTTTATTCCCAAAAACAATTATTACTATTATCTCAATATGAAGATTTATTTTTTTTATAAAATATCCGTTCAAAAATTCTACAATTAATTAATTAATCCATTCATCTCGTCTCTCTAATCTCGTCAAACGTCAGGCTAAAAATTAATCCCCGCAAAATAATTCTGATTTACGATAACTAATTAATAATATTATTGAGTAATTGGTGACTTCATTGAGCAGTGAAATAACAAAACGTAATCGGTTAATTTTCATCTTTGCGGATGGCTCGTAAAATCACAAGCGATTACTGAAGAGAATGCCACGAGTCTTAATTTAATAGTGCGAATTGGAAAATTTACCGGCGATATTTTATCACTTCCCCCCAGTGGAATAACAAATTTTTCTTCTTTCATAAATGCATTGCGCAAATTTTTATGGACCTTGTGGTCATCTATTGCAGGATTTTCGATTATCCGGATGATGTGTCGTGCGATCGTAAATAGGATTGAAAAAATCACTTGACTATTATGAGTTTATCATAAAAAGGGGAAAATTTTACGTGCAGTGACGGCTCTCGGTATATTGACATCTCATCCTTCGCTTTGGATTGAGTAATTCGATAAATCATTGATAGAACGTAGATCCTGACGTTGAAAAGAGTGTGATTGTGAAAAATAATGGCCAATTCGCGATTGTCTAGTCACACGTGTCGCAGTAATTTTCTAAAACAATTTTTTTCCCCCAGCCATTCATCATTCCAGGGTTTCCCCACTACCTCATATATCAGTGTGTGGGCCCGCAGGGCCCCTCTAATGGGACACTAATCTACAGCGGAACCCGCCGATCCCTTCCAAATTCAACGTTTCGTGGCCTTCATTCTCTGCAATTAATTACTTCGGGTGAGAAAAAAAATTTCGGGTCGACTTTCAGTAATTACAAGTGAATTACTCGGCTCAAAAATTTTCTATCACTCACAAAATTTCTCCACTCATCGCCGGTATTGAAAGGAAGCTTGTCCTAATTTTTTAGGCCTTAGAGGTAGTTAGTAAAGGAGATCTGAGCAATTTATTACTTTCCGTTATTCACAACTTCATTTTACTTGCTAAATAACTGCAAAAAAATTTATTCATCTCTTTTTGTATAAAAATTCTAAATTTTATGAGAAAGCAGTCATTCTTAGACTCGACCTTGCAACTAAAAATCGAATTTAATAATAATTTTTTTGATCTGACGTTTTTATACATTTTTTTTTTCAAAAATTACACATCAACGGAGGTGGTCTCCATCCATTAGCCCACCAGGAAATAAAATCGGGAAAAATATTTAATTAAATTAAAATACAAAACGTAAATAAATCGTAATCTGTACTGATCTTGATAAGCAAATTTTGGAAGTGATTGGAATTGAGGAACGAGACACTTCGGCCGTAATTAATTAAATGTGACGTTCGATTCTATTTCAACTCATTATCAATTCCTCAACCTTCGAGAGTAAATCTCCGTAATAGAGAGTTGATTGTACTAGGAGGCCCTCAGCCCCAGGTTCGTTGGCCACTGAAGGTCACGGGGAGCTCCTGCGTCTGGAATTTTTTGTAAAGATCAACGGAAAATATTTCTCCAACAAATTCAACTGCACTAAATAATCTAAAAATCCACTTCCACCTTAAAAAAGCCCACTTTATTCCTCGCTCTGCGTCTCAGCTGGAGGTGGGAGGTGATTGCAACACCGGATTCACTGTCGACTGAATTAATTTATTACCGAACGGCAATTTAGCTGCGCAAAAAAAAATTAATGAGGCCTTCTCGTCATCAGTGGTCACTCGGTCGCGCCAAAAACCGGCAAATCTCGTGGATGATTTTCCGTTAGTCAGCCGTGACTCACAGCCAATACGCTATTTCTAAAGACTACCAGAGCCTCACTAATTGCCGTGTCAATAGACTTCTTCATCCCGCGATTAGCGCACGACTGGATTTCGCGAAATTTTTGCATCTGAAAACCGCGGCTGTCCGGCCAATTGTCATCTGCTGATTTTTAATTTCATTTCAAATCAATTGGAACGACTGGAGTGAACGTGAAATCCTCGACGCAATAATTAGCAACAATAGTACAGGCTTAACAACGATCGTAGGATTTTGCATTTTGCAACGGCTCTGTGCAACATTTTTTGCAATTAAAATTTTTTTAATGCCTCAAGCCTCGCATTTATACTGACAGATAGATGTCCACTTTAAATCCCGCCCCGGATAACTGTCAATATCAATCAATGAATTTTATTCTATTAGTAATTGCTAATGTATTTTTTCTCATCGAATAATTCCAAGTAACAATGCATTTAATTACTTCATTTGCATCCATTCATATTCTCATCGTCCCGCAATGACGCGCAATAGCCAGAGAGTAGGATCGATGGAAATTGCACGTGATTCTCTCGACTCATTCTTCACGGAAAATCGTGGAGAAAAAAATTCTTTTGCATTTGTGAATTATCAAGAGGAAGTAGATCGTCATTATCTACGTCACATTCTCGAGACTCTAAACCTAATCAGTGAAATCACTTCTAACATTTTTTACGCGACAGAAAATTGAGGATCAAATCCACCGATGATTGCGGTAAAATCCTGAAACGAGGAATAATGAAAAAAAAATAATTGAAGGAGGATAACAATTAAATGTCTCACGATTCAATACCCGAGAATTGAGTTGAGAGGGTGGAGCCATTTGGGAATTATACAGTCGTTATAATTTCTCTGGAGCGACTTAACAATTTCTCTCGCCGCATATTCTGGTGAAATCGGCCCGAAAATCCATGGGAACCTTGCAAACCAGGAAAAGCCAGGAGTGATTATTATGGATTAGATAACACATTGCCAATAATCCACGGTTCATAAATTTTAACCGTCTAATTACAACCATATTTGAATCAATTTATAATACTGTTACATTCTAGTGGCGATGAATTATATCGCACACACTGGGATCGCTTGTTTACAAGGATTTGCAATAAGCTGGAGTTGAATAATCGGAGCAACTGTCCAGTATCATGTGGGTAAGTGCTCATGATTAATCGTACGTTTTAATGATATCGGTATTGCTTCATCGCTTTCGCTCTCACCTGTAATTCGGATCCTGGGCTAGACCAGTGGCGACGTAGAAGGGGTAGATTGTGGTGAAGTAAACAAATGGCTGGGATTTGTACTCTTCGCGGAGCCCATTCATCAATCCTGCGAATATTATTTTTCGTTACGAGGAAGAAAAAAAATCATTCGACACTCGTTGGAAAATCTACTTTTTTTGGCCGGTGGGACAAAAAAGAACTTTTCAGCCCTAGGCCGAAGAAAAGATTTTGCGAATGGGATTCTTAAAGTTAAAGATAACGTTAGAGTTTATCTTAGAAATTTTCATTCAGCGGAATTTGTTTAATTGGAGTATTAATTGTTTACCGCGAATGGCGAATTTTGAGGCGCAATAAGTGACTTTTTGCGCCACTCCATAGACCCCACAGAGACTGCAAATCGCGACAATATGGCCTCTCTTCTTCTGCAGCATACCGGGTAGAAATGTCTCAATGGTCTGGAGAAAACGAAATTAATTAAATTTTTTTTACTAAAAATTTTAAAAAATTGAAAAATCTGCTCTTTAATTGTCTGTAATGGGGACAATTTCATGGGAAATACCCAGAACTGAGACAACACGTTAACTGCGAATGTCTTCTCGACGTCATCAATATCATGTTTCATGAAAGGTTTATGCACGAGTACAGCGGCATTGTTGATGAGGACTGTCACATCTGGCACGCGATATTTCCGCATCAACCTGGCAGCTTCCCGGACTTCAATTCTGTTCGATACATCAACGACGAAATCATAGGCCTTCAAAAAAATCCCGATAGTCCATAAAAATTCGTATTGTTCAATTTTCGAGTTCCAAGATATTTAATTAATTGAAGTACTTCTCCACCAGCCTCGATTATCGCGTTTTTTGTCTCGAGATTATGATCCTTATTGATATCCCAGCAAACAACTACGCATCCCATGCCACCGAGCCTGATGGCCAATTCTCTTCCGATCCCATGGCCAGCTCCGGTCACCTATTCATTGATTAATTAAAAAACCGCGAAATTAAGACTCTTTTTCATTTTTTTTCATTAAAAAACTCGTTCCTACGATAAATTTTACGATAAAATTTTACGATTGCTCCCTGAAACAATTTTAATCTATTTTATTTTATTTTATTTTATAAGACTAACAACATTCAGAAATCCAGTGCGACTGTTAAAAATAGTTCCCCAGAAGTTGAATTATTGAGGTATGCCTATGCATATTCATTTAAAGAAAATTAATACGACTGAATTTATTCCAAACGTCTGGCCTAGCGAGTTATTCTCCTCCCAGTGCGTACTTCAAAATTAATAAATTGTTATGCCATTCAATTTACATTTCTAGAAATTTGTCCTGAGGATAGAAACGATAAACATCGGTTGTAACTGACCCTCAATAACGTCAAAGCCGGGAAACTATATCCTTGGGGAAGGACAACAAGAGGAGGAGGAGGAGAGAATGATCATTCACTCATCCCCTCCCAAACCTCCTCATCTGAATTTCATTCTAGCGAATTAATTCACGGAATTAATTAAAAAATATGAATTACCAAAACAGTTTCCCCTAAGAGACTCTTCTTGAAAGGTGGAACAATACATCTAAAACCAGTTGCGAGTACAGACAACGTTACGCGAAAGGATAAGAATGTCAGCTCGATGATGAGACTGGTGGTATGTGTGATAGCCTTTAAAAAAATCATCTGTAATACGTCCTTACTCTCTGCCAGAGTCTAAGATGAAATCTAAGAGTTAAATTGAAATGATGAAGATCTGATTTATTGACCCACTGCCAGAAGGTTATGGCTGGGCTTGCCGAGTTAGAAGTGAGACGAGATAAATTTCTCCTCTTGCTCTAGCCTTCAGCAAAACCTCCCAATGACTTTTACTGCCTCAGCTAGCGCGGATCAATTTTTTCACTCTCGATAATCGTAAACAATCTCTGTCAATATATTCCCAATCGAAACTTCAGTCTCCACAGAAAATTATCGCCGCAGCAATATTTGGGGGGAATTTAAATTTGCGACTGTCATCTGATTTTCTGGGGTTGGCTGACTTCTGACAATAATCGTTCAGATCCATGGCTAGAGTCTTTGATGCTGAGGTCCATCAGATATTGCGAGACTGCGGCTGGTCAGTAATTTAAATAGTCATTAGATCGAAGACGATTCAGGGAGATCGTGAGTTTTAGTGTCTATTCTAATGTCGTCATCAAACACTCCAGTACAAGGGCTCTCATGAATACTCAAGCTACTTTCAGCGGAGGTTATCATTTATTGAGTGACAACTCTGAACGAAAAAGTGAAGCCGAGAGAATAATTAAAAACAACGAAAATTCATCAGTGAAAAATGGACGACATGTGGACGTGGAAGGATCCCCGGCTTGTCCGCTGCTGGTTGGAGTGTGTGACGTTATTCTGGAAGGCAGTCCTCATGAGAAGACGCAGCCTCATCCTGTCCTCCCTGGAAGTCCTGATCCCCGTGATTTTCGCCATTCAAATTCGATTGCTCTTCGAGCCCATGGCCCTCAACATTCAGGTCTAGTTTCCAGGATTTTCCAGTGATCATTGATCACGCCTCTACTCTACTACCTCTCACGTCTACAGGATATAGATGTTCACAATGAGCGGGAAATATTGGGGAATATTCCAGAGCAAACGAACTACCGATACGCCCCGAGAACTCCTTTCTTCGACTCTCTCATGGCCAGAGCTTCAGAAATCATTCAGAGACCAAGTACAATCGATGACATCACTGAATATCGATTCATTGGTGACACTGAGCTGGATGAATAACAAGAATCAACCGGTTCACTTTATTTTCAGTTCTGCCTGCCATCGATGAAAAAGAGCTCGTGATGACATTTCACTCCAAAAATAAGAGCCAAACGTCGGGACACGTCGTTTGGGTGATCTTTCAGGTTTGCTATGCTAGAAAAAATCGGCATTCAGATGCTAAGCACCTGACCATTGCTGTCACAACTCTTTTCAATATTTTTAGGAGAACGCTTTGCTGCCCTCATCGCAACCGGAAGTATTGAACTACAAAATTAGGATGAGAGGCACTGGTGGATTTGGGAGTGGGACAGGTAAAGCATGATCTGATTTCATCTTCCGAATGGAAGGTCTTGAATTCTTAGATCTACTCATTCACTAATCTCGCTCGGAAGTCAGTTAGAATATTCTGAGGTATGAAAGGTTGTAGGGGGATTGTTTTTTGTTCTGCGCTTTTTATTCCAATCTTTTTATCCAGATTCTTACATGACCGGAGGATTCATGGCAATGCAAATGGCTGTCGAGTCCTCATTCATCAAGATGTGGAGCTCCCGAGATTCTCATTTTGGTGGAGATAATGTAAGAGATCATCCGTTTTTTTAGACACAAGCGAGATATGATTAATTAATCACTTCATAAAATAAAACATTTGTACCGCTTGCAGGTGACAGTTGGACAATTTCCGTACTACAAGATTCACTTTCCAATGCTGACCTCAGCCGTCCGACCAAACATAAGTCTTGTATATTACTTAACAATAGTAGGATTTCTTCTGATGCCCATGACGACTCTGAACAAGGCAATTCATGACAAATCGACAGGCTTCAAAGTGAGGAAGACATCATCTGCAAAGCAACGAAAAAGACTCTAGCAAAGCTAATCAACAGAGAGCACACTAAGATGGAACTTTTTCTAAACCTATCTAATTACTGATATACTCGTTAATTTTTTGAGGCGCTGATGAGGATGCTGAGGTTTCACCCAGGCCTGTTGTACCTTGGATGGCTTGATTACCTAATGATGACAGCTGTTCCAGCCACCATTCTCTCCACTTACATTCTGTCTCCAATCTACTCGAACTCTGGCACAGTCATGTTGGGAATTTTTTTTATGATGTATATTACGATGTCCACTATCATCATTCTCGCCATTGGGACTTTTTTCCTGCACTGTAAGCACGAAAGTGTGAGGATTGAAACGTTTAAGAGAAACCTTTTGGACTTTCCTTTTACAGCCATAAAAGCTGTATTGACTTGTTGCGTCCTCTGGATTTTCTTGGCCCATGCGACAATTGTCTTGGACGAAGCGATCATTAATTCGGGGCTTTTAATTAAAGCTGCGTCGCTACTTCTTCCTCATAGTGGATTACTTTACGGTCTCGCTGCGTTGACATCCAGAAGTGAAATGAGTGAGTGAAAGCAGTATGAGCTGGCATAATGAATAAGAAATAAAATCTTCCAGTGAACTTCAGAGCCGACGACTCATTGACCTCCGACGATGGCTATCGAACGATTGAAATCATGGAGGCCAGCAGGAATGATGTGACAATGGGTCTGGTGCTGCTCGTTTGGTCTTTTCATGTCGTCGTTTGGTATAAGACCGGCGTTTACTTGGACAATATTTTACCCGGAAAATATGGAACGCCGAAGCCCTGGTACTACCCCTGCAAAGTAAAAAATCCTCAGGATACCGGAGACACTGGAATCTGTAAACTTTGAAATTCTATTTCAATTATCATTCATTTTAGACAATGTCTAAGCCTTCCGGTGTATTCATGACCTCCCGAGGGAGCACCAATTGGTCGGCTGTGGAGCGAGCCCCCAAGTTTGTCCAGGTGTTCATTGATAGATCATCTGTACGCAAGACAGATCCCGATACCCTCATTATCCCATGATTAATTTGCAGCCCAAGGTGAGAGTGAGAGGGTTAACAATGAAGTATGGGATTGCTGAAAGGCTGGAGGTACTGCGGGACATGTCTATCGATTTCTTCCCGAATGAGTTCACTGTCATTCTTGGACACACTGGATCCGGAAAGAGTAGCTTACTAAAAATAATGACAGGTGGCGTACAGGACCTTCCCAAATCAACCCAACATTTCTAATTAATCACCTAATTTATATGGTGATGCGGAGACGAATCTGATTCGCTTCGCTGCGTCTGTGAAATAGCAGTTAATGTCTTCCATTAATCTGATCACTTCTAGGCATGTACAAGGCTACTCGAGGCATGGTTTACATTGAGGGTCGTGACTACAGCGATGACGAGTGGTCTGAGTACCAGAAGAAGTTCGCCATTAGTTACTGTCCCCAAGAAAACATACTCGTCAATTACCTCACCACTTTTGACCACGTACACCTGTCCGCAATGGTACATATGTCTCCCCATAAATTCTCATTATTCAAACCGCTGGACAAATTAATAATTATCGAGAATAATTTGTCAAAGTAGAAGACAAATGTGAAATGGAGTCGCGATGTTTCTGCCCGTCTAATAATTTCCATCGTCTTCGCATTGAGCCCTCATCATCATTAGTCAATTTTACACTTGTGTCGTAAAATTATTAAGACATAAACAGCATTTCCACTCCACCAGCACAATTAAATGAGGGCTGCTGGGGAAAGAATGAGGCAAATGCAATTGATAAATTTCTCAGCATTCGAGGGCTTTTATTTAACCATAGATTGAGGCATTAAAAATTGGCCGAAAAGTCAATCGACTTTCATTCCTTTAGATGAAGGGCATGAGTTTCAGGGAAGCTAAGAAGCAAGCGTTGATTATTCTGAAGGAACTTGGATTGGAAGACGAGAAGAATCTTATGGTGGAGAATTTGACGTTCGGCGAGAAGAGGAGATTGTGTCTTGCGATGGCTTTGATTGGAGAATCTGAAGTGATTTTGTAGAATTTTTAATTCTACAGTCCAGAATCTGATTCTGTACTTCATTTTTCTACAAACAGGTTCTCATTCTGGACGAGCCGGCCTGCGGGTTAGATCCTCGGAATCAGAGACAAATTTGGGAGGCTTTATCGGCTTTTAAAAGGAAGAAGACGATGATAATGGCGACAAATTCGATGGAAGCTGCTGACACCCTCGCTGATAGAATAGCAATCATCGCGAATGGGAGAGTTGAATGCTGTGGATCTAGACCGTTTCTCAATAGACGCTACGGTAATCCGGAAATTATTGCCAAATTATTTGCTCCCGAACTTTAAAGGCTGAGGTCGTTAGCTTCAGACGATAATTTTATAAGAAGCCGTTGGCTGTCCCAAATTAGATAAGACAGACTAGGCTGTCTAGAAGTGAACATTAATATTTTTTATTTAACCCAGTCGTCCGTGATTTAATTAGGAATCGGGTATGACCTCAAGATAATTACGAAACCAGACTGCGACATTGAGCTTCTTCAGCGATCAATCCAAGAATATTCTCCACACCAAATAACAGCTAGAGGCACAGTGGGAATGATAGTGCGATTTAATGTTCCAAAGAGCCTGAGATTTCCAAATCTCATGAGTTTCCTGGAGTCGAAGAGGGAAGATCTGAAAATCAAATGTTTCTCGCTCAGTCCCCCCAGCATTGAAGCGCAATTTGTCAGGTAATGCAGGATGGAATCAATTTATTTTTGAAGACAATTGATCTATGAAGAACTTGTAAACTTCAGAATAGGTCTTTCGAGTCAGTTCAAAGGCCGGGGCATTACATTCCCGATGAACCAATATGAACTGATAGTCCAGCAGAGGAGAAGGGAATTAATTCAATCAGGTAGGATAGATGTTCACGAACTCATCAGTAATTAATTGTATCATTGGAGATAACATTCACCTCAGTAGCCAGTGGTCATCCTTGACGTACACAGACAATTAGAAAGACGTCGGTTTGGTTTAATATCACCGAGAAAATCACCAGCTCTTCCCTCAAAATAATTTGGATTTGAGGATAAAAAGGTATTGAATGAATTCATTCAATTCGACTGAATGAGGAATCACTTCCTCGACGTAAATAAATTGTCTGCGTGGTAAGGTCAAGGATAGAATTTGGTGGCGACCCTGCTGGTGCTGTCTTGAGTTACAATATTATTGGATATTCTAGGACAGAAGTGGACGAGGCTTTCCCACGGGCCATTACATCGCCAGCAAATCGCGGCGATGTTGTGTAAAAAATTGCTGCACGTGTTATCATCTTGGAAACTCTATTTATTTTCCATAATTTTCTCCATCATAACATTGGCATTCACGATGATGATGTCTGAGCTCTCCCAGCATCCGCGATTTCATCCTCTGTAAGAAGCTTTGAAATCAGATTTACCGGACTCATTACAGAAATTAATGTTTAATTTCTCCACTTCTGGGCTGTCTTTTTAGAGAAGTTGATCTGAATGTGACAAAGTACACAGCAAAAAATTTTCTCATGCTGTTTCACTATTCATCGGTGGACTCCGAAGCCGAGGGATTCTTCGAGTCAATGAAATCAGTCAGCAAATCCTACGGGGATGATAACTTTCACTTAACACGCAATATCACTGCCACTGACCTGATGATACACCCCAGCCTGCACTCGATCCACGTAATGTCGAATAGATCTGATTTTTTTAGCTCGTGGGAAAAAATATCTGGAGGAGAATTGACCTCGGAGACAATTGTCTTCAGCGAATTCTTCCATTGGTTAATTTTTCTGAGATCAACTCAGACCAGATACTTTCTCTCCAGCGATAATTCTTGACTTTACAGTGGCGGGATCAGTACTTCATGTCCATTGACCTTCTCCCTCAAGCCAAAGTGAAAATAATGCACTCACCGGTGGCGGTGGACAGCGGTCCCATAGCTCTAAATCTATTCTACAATTCGCTGTTGCGGTATTCAACGAACAACGACAAGCTGAGAATTAATTTGAAGAGTCAGCCGCTGATCAATCCTCGTGATGTAAGGCATTAAATAACCCAAGACAACACTCACTCCATCAAAGATATTTTCCTCTCCCAGTGGCAGCGCAGAATTGTCCATCACGAGAGCATGAAGAACTGGAAGAACGCAGTAATTATAATCACATTATTCCTGCTCCTCCCCAGTATAGAGCTGGGAATAATAGAAGCAAGAAGCTCAGCCAAGCAATTACAATTCAACACTCGTGGAGTGGCTCCCCTCATGTACTGGATGTCGATTTACCTCATTGACTTGATGATCTACGTACTCTCACTGTCAATCATTTCAATTCTGAGTTTCGCACTCTACACGAGTAGAAATTCCATTTCAATGGCTAATATGGGTAAGCCATTCTTCAATGACTGCTCAGTCAGCTGTTTCCCCGTTGTTTTTCATTTTCTTTTTAGCCCAGGGGCTTTTAATCCTATCCTCCTACGGGGCAGCAGCAATTGGACTGGGATATTGTCTTCAGATGTGCATTCGTCGGAGAGGAAACGTTTACCTCACAGTATTTGCCATCAACTTCTTCACAAGTTAGAGATTAAAATACTTTTTGGGCTGCCAAAAATTACACGTTAAGCAATCCTTAAAAGAACTTCACTCAACCAAAATTGAATGAGTCTTAATTGTCTCTATTGTCTTTGGATGAATAATTGCCAATAATTTTATGCTTCTCTCTGGAATCCCTCGCACTCAATTCAATTCAATATCCCACAGAATATGAAGGATTGCGTTTTACTAATTATGCATTGGATTATTCTATACCGGTAATACACTTACGATGTTTCGTATGAATTCCTGTCTCTACTCCAGTTGTGGCCATGAATCCAACAATGACGTTCCCAGGATTTTTGCGATGGTTCAGCGAGCCATTGCAGATCTTAATAGAAATAATTCTCCATGGAATTCCGGCATATTCTCTCGCGTGTGCAATGGGAAATTACATCGGAATTAATTTGTACAATGGCCAGTGTGCGGCTGAGAATAACTGTGGGAACGAGTTTGGTATTGAAGATCCCTGCTGTCGTGAGTATTCCATCAGAGATTCGTCGATGGATAGTGAAGAGTGCCCTCAATTATTTTTTAGAGAATTGTGGAGATCGGGTTTGCCATGTACCACTCAGTGGCCTGCTGGATAGCCAGTCGGGGTCAGTGTTTGTGCACTCGATCGTCGGTGATATTCTGATGATGCTGTTCCAAGTGATTGTCTTCCAGTTCATTCTGTTTGCGATGGAGTCGAGAAGAAATAAAAAAAAGACAGTGAAGGAGGCTCAGGAAGGCAATGAGGAACCACCAGAAGATCTGGCTCCCACTGAAGCTCCAGGAACCGTTGGAAGACCAGAGGAAGACAATCAGGGAGGACCTGCCGGTGGAGCAATCGTTGATGATCCAGTGGAAGATTCAAGCGAAATCTATGACAAAGACCTCGTGACTTCAGAGCTTGCGATCACAGTCCAAGGTTTATCAGAAAGTTATGGAAGGAAAGGAAGAGTTCAAGACATCAGTTTTAAAGTAACACAAATTAAATTAGTCACAGGATTTTTTTATTACAAAAGTCTTTGGTAGATCGACCGAGGACACTGTTTCGGACTGTTGGGAATGAATGCAGCAGGCAAGTCGACAGTAGTTCAGCTGCTCACTGGTGGCACTCCTATTAACAATGGAAAAATTGTGGTTCACAATGTGGATATGTCTGCTGATCGAGACGAAGTAAAACATTACAAAAAATTGGTAGAATAATAAATAATTATTTTACGATTAAATTAGGCTCTAGGAATGATCGGGTATTGTCCTCAAAGTAACGGGCTCTTGGAATTCTTGAGTGGAAGAGAAAATTTGCGATTCTTTGCCGCTATTCGCGGCGTCCCCAGGAGATTTATAGAAGACGAAATCGATAAATGGCTCGATGTCTTTGGTAGGATTACCTCCGAGAGGAAAAAATAATAATTCAACCGATTCGCGGGGAGACTGA
The DNA here is from genome assembly GCA_030522845.1 of Psyttalia concolor. Lineage (NCBI taxonomy): Eukaryota > Metazoa > Arthropoda > Insecta > Hymenoptera > Braconidae > Psyttalia > Psyttalia concolor. The sequence goes on from JAPYZM010000129.1 coordinate 32,805, forward strand.
GTCTCTCATTAATCGAGTACTTAATTCCAATAGATCTGTTAGAGTTCGAGAATATAAATATCGGGAATTGCGCTTGGGGGATCAAACGTAAAATCTGTCTCCTTCAAAGTCTCATTGGAGATCCTTCAGTGATCGTCCTGGATGAACCGGCCTCAGGGTCGGATGTCATTACTCGAAACGCGTTGGTAGACACTCTTCATCAAGTGAAAGTAATGGGGAGCACCTTGTGTTTAATGACCCACAGGTATTTAGCAAAAATAAACTCAAGTCAATAAATATTTGTCAATGGATCTTACGGTTTCATTAGTACGGAGGAGGTAGAAGCCCTCTGCGACCATCTGGGGCTCCTGGTTCATGGGAAACTCGTGATCACCGGGTCCTCCGAGGAGGTGAGGGCAACTGTTGGCGATAAAATATCAATGACAATTATTCTGGATCCAGAAATTGGAGATGAGGCAGTTGAAAATATTAAAGTGTCTGTGGAACAAAATTTCCCGGCCTGTGAATTTATTCATCGATACCTGGTGAGGCCGCTATTTATTTTCCCATGGATTTTAATTTTTTTTTTCTTCTCATATATTTTTTTTTCTGTCTCAATTATGTTTAATACGGGAGAACCGCAAAACCGCGAATGTTCACAAGGGCAAAACGATTTAAAACGACGGCTAGAATGTTAGAAAATTATTTCAATTACTTTATCTCCGTTAATCATAGTAATTGTTAAATGCGTGGAACGGTTGATAAAATTTTGCGGAGAGCATAAAAACAATTTGTTGTACAAAGTAATGTTAACAATTTAAATAGTCAGAAGAATTTTTTTTCTGTGTGTTCCAGTATCGATTGAGTTACGAGTTCCCAGACAGAATTTCCTATTCTGAAATTCACGGGACTTTAGAGAAATTGAAACGAGATCACTCGGATATCATTGACTACTCCGTCAATCCCCGATCATTGACCGAAGTCTTCTACAAATTAGCAAATGGTGAGATCGAAGAGAATGCCGATACCTCACTCCTCCGTCGAATTTTCACAGGACTTGAAAAGATGTTTTCCACAAGAGCAAATCAAATGTGAGGGCCGCCATGGAGAAATCAAGGTAACCATTTTCGCCATAATTTTGCGTATAAACTTTGATTTTTTATTACAATGAACTTTTTTTATTTTCTCCTCCAATTTTTTTTTCCTTCATTTCATTTATCTTTATACACTCGCACCAGGGCGTTAGCGCTTTATCACACGAGAGCTCGATATTTAGAATTGTAAGTTGAGAGTCAGATATTGTTACATTGATCACTTGGAGTACTTTGTAGGAGACATTATCGAGTCCTGTTTCTCGATCGCGCTTTCTCGTCACTTCGCGTTGGTTAAAGCACTTGGTTGTATCCCTTTTTCGATGGTTTTTGTCGTGGATGTGCCTGTGGAATAGAAATTCAGCGTTGAGTAAATCAATAGCCGCTCAGATTTCATTTTTAGTGATTTTTTAAATTTTCGTCTTTTCGACCGCTGGAGCCCTCCGATTTCGGCGATTTTCAGCTGGTTGAACACATTTTTGGCGATATCTCAAAAACTATTGGTCCTATCGACCTGCAGTTGGGCCCATTCGAAAGCTGAGCTCATTTCCCATCGATATAGGGTATTTGAAAATTTTTAAAATTTTTTTTCGAACCGTTTTTAGCGTTTTTCCAAAAATCGCAAAAATGCGAAAAACGAGTTGAAAAAAATATTTTAAAAATTTTCAAATACCCTATATCGATGGGAAATGAGCTCCCCTTTGATTTTTCGGCATTTTAGCCTGTCGGCCCAAATGACCGGCCGAAGAAGACCGGCGCAGCCTTTTCCGGGTATTTCTGGCGATTTTGGCCCTTCTTGGGCCTTTTTTGAGGTTTTTCGCTTTTTTAGCCGGTTATCGTTACTTTTGAGGATTTTTGAACAACTCTGGGAAGAAAATCGCTCCGTACGGACCTCAATTGATAAATAATTTCTACCTAAATGTATTCTGTGTGCCAGTCGAGATATTTAGTGGCCTTCGCACCATCAAATTAGCTTCCTTCAGTCTCACGTAGAACTCGTCATCCTCTAGACCCCATCCCCAGTATTTATTCGACATTCCGTTCACTTGAATGAAATGATCCCTGAAAAGAACGCAGACTATCTTCCATAAATTTTCTTTCTCTCGAAATTAATTAGGAACCACTGGGCTTATAATTTTACCTTTTAATGAGTAAAATTCCTCCAATGAAGGTTGAGTAATGATATCGCGGATGAATATCAGGCGCTGATATGTGGAATGGTGTAGTGTCAGGATATCTGTACGATAAATTATCATTCAGCGGTAACAAATCCACATCGTGCATCGCAATGTAATCAAATTCATTCTTTACATGTGAAAATCCCACGTTCACGAGAGACGCCCTATTAAATCTGAATCTGTCCACCTGTTTTTAACATAAATATTTTTGATGAAAAATATTTTGAGACTAGATTGTCTTACCCAAGGCATTTCAGTTAATATTTTCCAAATTTTTTAATTTTTAATAAACAACAGAAGACTTAAATTCCAATCTTTAACTCTTTAAAAAATTATCTGGATTATCACAGTCTCATTTGCCAGTGGGCATAGTTAATTACCTGGTGGAGAATAAATATTCTATAGTCAATATTTTGTTTATCTAAAAATTGTTTCATGTGAGGAGCAAACGTCAACAATTCCTCGAAACGATCTCTAAATGGCACGAGTACAGCCAATTTATGCTCTGAGTTTCTCAGAGGTTTTGGCACGTTGATTGAGTCCTTATGTGGCCCCTCAGAATCCCCAGGACACTTGCATTCCTCTAGAATTATTAAACATCATTAATAAAAAAAAACAAGTGCTCTTGATAACAGGATTTTATTTGGCTCATCTCTTGACATAGTTTTCGAAGAATTTCTCAAAATCTGAGAGAGCTATTGAAATTGTTGTAATAACCTTTTTCATAGCCCTCAATTTGCTCTACAAAAAAGGTCTTAACAAAAAATTTTCTATCCCTCTTAAATTCCGAGATATTCATTAAAAACTAACGACCAGTCAATATCGACTCGTTCCACCACTTCACTCATGAAGTGATGATTCTGAATTTTGTGGTCTTACCCGTGGTAAATGGCAGAGTACTTATGAGACAGGTTATGAAGAATGTGATGAGTATTCCGACTAGCAAATATTTCGTCCGAATGCCCCTCCAACGAGATTCCATGGCTGTCCAATTGTTTATTTCTCCCAAGGCAAGCAGATGGGAATTAAAATGAGATTAATAGTACAGCTGTTCCAATTACTCAACTCCATGGATACTTCAGGGTAATTGGAAGATTTGAGAACGTTGATGATGATCTTGGAGTTGTCCTTTGTAAAACCATGTCGCTCAATGATTATTAATTATAATTTGTTCCAATTGTTTTCGCAATTTTTGACACTGCACTTCTCGTTCAAAGCCCATGAGCAACATAACCTGACTTTATCTTTGAAATTATCTGGATTAACTTCATCTGAACGCCAGATAATTAATTACACGTACTTTGCATTTCCATTAAACTCATAAATAAATAATACACTCAACAGACATAATTAAAATCAATTTTTTCTGAATAATTAAACAATAAAATGGGGAGGATAAAGTGAGCAATGAAATACACATTTTATGATAATATATCATGGAAAACATTTATTACAAATAATTTGAATAAAAGGGAAGTTAAATAACTTTCCAAAGTGATCCATCAATTATCAATCATAATATCAAAATCACTCATTTATTTACATGTAATTTAACTCAATATTTATTTTTTTTTTCATATTTCTCTTAACTATTAATTGTTCATTCTGATCTATTCCATGGGGAGGGATTTAAAAAAAAAAACGACAAAAGGGAAGAACTCTAAACTAACGAATAAACTGCTATCAGTCCTACAGACAATATATCGTCAAATGATAAAATATAAAATGACAAATACTCTCTTGTAGCATGTAATAATTTTCTTAATAAATCTTCGTGTTTCTTGTTTCCATATTTTTGGCGAAGAAAAGGCCTCTCTATGAGTATATTCCATCATTGAAATACTAATTATCGTTTTATATATCTATAAAAAAAACATTGAACTTTTTCACCTGGACATTGCAATCAGGAAATTCCTTATCTCCTAATGTTTGAGGTCGTTTGCACTGGGCTCTATTAAAAAAAATCCTCAACTAACAATCCATTAATCCATAAGGCTCTGGATCATTTAATCAATGATTTTAATAATTAACAGAGCCCAGTGCAATCCTCCACTGAATATAGATACTGTTATAAGTCATGTGTCATTAAAAATTGGATTATCCAAAAATAATCTGTACTTTATCATCTGAAATACTTAACCCTACAAAGCAAAATGAAAAATGAATTTTCAAAATCAGGGATAAACAATTCAGATAATTCTGGTATATTGTTCACATAACGACACACCATTTCTTGGTGTCATCAGTCGGATCAGGCCCCACCACATGTTCATTCTTGTCCTGAGACGTCTCTCCAATATCGAATTTGTATCCCTTGGGATTGGGAGTTGAGACCTGGACAGGCCTTCGAAGATTTTTTATATATTCCAAGGACGTATTGAATAACGAACTCTCGTCCTGCCTGGGCTTCTTTGCCGATTCACTTCCCTCAGTGTCAAGTTTACGCTTGCGATCGAGAGGTGTTCCATTGCGATTGGATGAGTCGAGATAACCTGGAGTATAACGGAGGGCCTCGTCCTGGGAGAAGGAGGCAGTACTTGTGTTGACAAACAATGAGTCGTTGGGTGTGAGCTGGCGGTCTCGGAGAGTGACGTGTCTCATACGACCGATTGAACTCCTCCCGGAGATGCCTCGTAGAGTTCTCCCGAAGGACAAGTCCTTGAAGGCTTCAGGCATACTGGCATTTGGGTCTGTTATGTCCATCAGCTTTGAATTGTCTCTCAAACAATCGTTCAACTTGATCTGCACGTCCTTCAGCATTATTGTCGCGTCGTAGGAGACGAAGGAGGGATCCTCATCGGGTTTCAGTTGGTCGTTGTTGCTCTGTGAAGGAATCTCCTGGGATTTTCCGTCTGCTGTTGGACTCGACTCGGACGTTGTGGATTCAACCAAAATGTCAGCTGGATTGGCGTCATTGCTTGATGGTTCTGATGGCTTTTGCTCGGGTGAGATGTCTGTTTGCTCCTTGTAGAGGACCTCCTCGGGCTTCTCGGAGAACTCCAATATCAGTGAGTCATCAGAAATCTCGACCAAGTCGATGACTTCGCTGTTTGTACTCTCGGTTTCTGATACCACGATCTCCTTTGTCTCAGTCAAGTCTGATTGGGGGGGCCCACCATTGTCTGTTTCTTTGCCGTTGTCTTGGGGAGATGGAGAGGACTCACTAGCTTTGCCGTTGGTATCCGCTGAGGCTGAGGGAATTTCCTTGGCTTCCGGGGGATTCTCATCCGGCTTTGACTTGGATTTGAGGTCCTTTTTCTTTGACTGAGGTAGTACTTCTGCTGAATCCTGCTGGACCTTCATCATTGATTTCTGTTTGTGGTGCTCTTGGGGGAGACGTCTATCGGACTTTTGGAAGGGCTGAGGAATCACTCGTGGCTGGACGCCTGTAGACAACTGCTTTGGCCTTGAAGGGCTGCGTAGCTTACTCTGGAGATAAATTTCAGGGATTAGTTAACATTAGTTTTTATTTATTTGGAACGAGAAGGAAATGAGAATGAATGGAGTATTGGAAGCTCATTCAGGGGGTGAGTGGTTACAAAGAGAAACAATTCAGATTCGTTCGCTAATTATTTACCTTCGCGTGTTTAGAAAGTACTGGCCCAGTAGGTCCCGCTTTCTTAACAACTCCAACAGTCTTCGACCTGCAGCAAAAGCACAAAATGTTATTAAATATGGAATATCTTCCCTGGAAGGTAGCTTGTAGGTATAGGATAAAACGCATGTTAAAAAATCCCTGAGTTAAGATCCCTTTCACCAATTTTATGACATATGCATTAAAAATTCTATTTTAAAATGTTCCAGATGTCCCCAGGCTCTTCCCCCTCCATCGAAAAATGGAGAGCAGTTGCAGAGGAAATGTCACCTGAATTATCACCGACCAATGGACATTATCATCCGATCATATCCAGGCATTGACTGCTCCAGAAATAATTGCAGTCGACCAAAATTCGTAAGTAATATTTCACAGAGAGAAACAAAAATGTCTCTCCCTCAATTCTCTTCTTTAAAAATAATCAACCATTAAGATAAATACCCCACAAACCTCGATATCTCAGATTGTTTGTTGATCACCTCAGAGATCTTCTGATTCGAATAGTTCCCCTTTAACCTCCTGACGTGATTTTTCTCATCAATCGACTGTGACTCCTTGCCTGTTTTCCCTACAGTCCCACGATTCATCCTAACCCCGGGACTTTGATGATAATATTCCGACAACACTGAATACCTTTTTCCACGCCCTGATATTAATTTCCCCGTAGAAGTAGTTTCCTTACACCAATTTCCGGGGTACCGCTGCTCACACGCGTCCCCCACAGGCCGGCTGACAATTGCTATCGGGGGGGGGGAAAAAAGCCTCGACTCGAGTTGATTTTATCGTAATTACCCAGCCCAAGTGCACAAATAATCTTCTCAATCACTTAATTCTATTTAAAACCCAAATTCCTGTCAATGTACGAGCAACGGAACGTGAACTCTCCCGACGATTTTCCAAGGAGGGTAAAAAACTGCGTTCCGACCCCCAGAACGCAACACACAAACCCACACACACACACACACCCAAGGGGGAAACACAAAATGACGCCGTGTAATGCCGCCTATCGGTTCGCCGTAAATACTACAGTGTTAGTCCAATGAATTCTCGTATGTTTATCAAATTCTCCTCCCGCAGATTAATTATCAAACTAATTTACGTAACAAACGCGTGGAGTTCACTCTACCCACACACCAAATTTCTACAACGACTGATTGTATGAATTATCCTAGAATTTTAACAATAATTACCGGTGTTGTCTTGAGCCTCTCTGCACCTCTCTCTCGTGAATATTCTCGTTACACTAATTAACGCGTAAAACTATGATCCCAGTTTTCTTGTTACAATGGGCCTGCATGCGGGAGTCTGGCTTTTTCACTCAACGGAGACACGCGCCCTCGTCTACACCGTCGAATAACGTAAACGCTTTCCATTCAAGTGTGACGATAAATAAAGAGAGATGGAGTAGATCTAGAACGGGGGGCTAATGGGGGGGTCGAGGTGGACAACATTCGTGGGATATTTGGGTGGAGGGGGAATTATTGGATATTTATTGAGCATTTGCACTTGGTGAATTCATTATCCCATGGTAAAGCAGGGAATTGACGCGTAGATGGCGCTCGGGGGGGGCCTGAAATTGTCAGCCATTTTGGATTTCTCGGTTGAGTTGTGTGGTTTGGGGTTGGGATTAATGGCCGGTCTAATGGCGTTTGTTTCGTTTATCATTACCAGGAGCTCGTCTGATGGAAATTTGAGGGGAATAAAACAACGAGGGAGTCATACAGCCGCTGACAGTGATTTTTTAACAAAACTCTCAATAAAATTGATGACTTAGAGTCCTAGAGTCCTTTAACCTGCGCCATTTTTTTTCCAAAAAGAGTTGACACCATTTCCTGTGGTGAGGATATTTATTCTAGCTACTACAGTGAGGCCAGACGGATATAAATAATGGTATAAACAATCCAGTCAAAGAGTAATTAATACGTTTGATAATTTTTGTTAACACAAGTCACAAAAATCGAAGAGGGGCCTACCAACATTCCTATTATTATTGCTATGTTAAACAATGGTCCTAAGGAAGAAAAGACATAAGTTGTTAATTATTTGGTGCTAATTACCTGGGGCCGAATAATTCATGTGGAAAAAATGCCCTTCAGCCCCATCTCTCGCTATTATTCTGTACCTGGCGACACTAGCGCCAGCCGGGCAAGCTGATAACCTCAAAATTCCGCCCCCCCACCGCCCGCCCATCTCGTCGTTCCGGTCGACGATAGTCAATCGCGTGTTTCGCTGTGGTTTAACCTGATCGGCGGTTCGTGTACCAAAGAAGAAAAAAAAACAATAACAAATGGGAAAAAGTTAATTCCACTGTTACAATCGTCCATCAAACAACAATGGATTGTGATCCCTGAGTGTTGGTGAATTTTTGTGCAAAAAATTATCGAGTTTATGCGGGGGTGAGTGTGACGGTGAGCCTGTAAATATGTGTTTAACCGATCTTTGAATGTGTGTACGATCGGCTGACACGAAAAATATGGCCCAAGAGACGGACGACATAAATCTCACTCCCCAGGAGTTGCAGATTCTGTCGGAATTGGACAGGTAATGATTGCTGGATGATTTATGGGGTATTTTGAGGCTAATGAGGGGGGGAACTTTTATTTGATTGTTGTCAGACGAGAGGTTTTCGACAATCTAACCTAGAAAGTTTGACAATAAATGGGCGGGCTATTTGATACCGCTGTCGTGAAGACCTACTGACACCCTTTTACGTTCTACATTCACTTTGGGTTTTTATTTCATTGTTTATTATTTTTTTTTTTCCATTAAAAAATGGGGGAGGAAAGTGGAATGGCTGGGAGGTTGGGTAACGATAAAGGAATGAGGACAGTTGACCAGAAATTTTGGGGGATTGATTTTTTTATTCTCTTATTTTTGTGGAGTGACATAATTTTTTGTTCTCAAGTCGTACCTCAAGACAAACATCGGATATTAAATAATGAATTTGTAAAATCAGATCGGAATTTTTCCTGGGGATGTCTTGGGGAGGTGCAGTGAGAGCTATAAAAATTATTTTTGCTCGCAGACGACAGACATTTGGAAAATTAATGTCTGAAAGGTATTTCGTCGTAAGTGAAATGATTTCATGAAGATCATCTTGATTATTCATTGCAGCCGACAGTTTGGCTTTCTAAAGCTCAACAGTCTCGAGCAAACGAAGAAAAAATCATTGGTGGTGCGTGCAATAAAGTACCTGGAGAGAATGCTCGTCCAGGCGCAATCGGAGAAGCAAAAAAGAAGGGCTGACAGCACTAAAGGAGGTTACGATGAGTCTAAAGACGATGATGAGGACAAAGGGATCAGCATTGATCCCAAGACGTACTGCAAGCTTGGGCATTTTCATCTACTCCTCGAGGATTATCCCAAAGGTAATTTTTACATTGCCAGAATTTCCTTGTCTCTTTTTAATTTCCCTCAGTGAATTAATTATTTTTCTTACATTACACGTGATCAAATTGACAGTCAGAAACTCTTCAACACTTGTTTCAATGAAATCCGCCACAATAAATTATAAATTCAGTAATTAACATTGAAATTATTATCGTTAATCAGGAACAAGTGGATTAAACCTAAAATTTTGTCTGCTAGTAATTATAAATCAATTGCAATGGGAATTCTTTCATCTTGTGACAGTAAAAATAATTTTTTTTCAGCAATGTCGGCGTATCAGAAGTTCTACGCACTCAAGGGGGATCACTGGAAAGATGCGTCCTTTTTGTATGGCCAGGGGCTCGTCTATTTTCACTTCAACGCCTTCCAGTGGTGAGTGAGCAAAAACATTTCTAATTCAATTAAATTTAGCATGAACTTAGTTGCCTCTGGCGAACTATTTCGTTAATAAAAATCGTCGTAAAACGTTGGCGTCTATGCCAACAATTCAGTTCCAATATCTCCAGTATGAAATTACCGACGAGAAATTTCTCCGAGGGCTTACGATATTGCCATCGGCTGAGCAAAAATTGCGTAAAGAGGGATTTTAAAAAATATTCCTTACCTCGAGTGAGAGTTGTTCGCCTTGGAAAAAGGGTGGGGGCCATCGGCCCTTGCCCAGTTCATCGTTCTCGCTCTCAATCCACCGTTTCATTCCCTTTTGCCCCGTTTACGTTAAAATAAATCCCCCGGATTCACCGAATTTTCTGGTTTTTCAATTTCCACTGGAAATTACGTAGAACATCCTGCGACCTAAAGACCCAGTTCCACAAGTTAAAACAATTATATTATTAGTCTTTTTTTTTCTTACATTTTACTTCATGACTTATCAGTCTATGATCAGTCTTAAAAGAGACTTCCTCACTCACTTCTATTCCGTAATTATTTTAGAGTTCATCCCCTACCAAAATTACAATTTTTCCCCTGAAAAAAAATTAATTAAAAATGTCGGCAACGTCGCGATCTTCACCACCACCTCAGCAGATAATTCCCCTCCCTGCATTACCGACGGAGCTAGTTGGGGGGCGTTTTAGTATTCGTCTGGGGGTACAGATGTCGCACTAGTCGAGATTTAAATTGAACTTTTGAAACTTGCCAGGCCTCGAGGGGGAATCCTCGGTCTACGTGCACAACTCGCACTCTCGCATGGCCGAATGGGCACAGCTCGGCGACGGGGCAACGGGGGTGGAAGGGGGTGGTGGTGTTGAAGAGCGTACTATGCTGAATTAGACGAATGCAACTGCTGCATAACGGAGAATTAATTCTTCAATTATTGATTTAACGTCAGTTATTCCCTCAATTTATGGTTTATTTTGTACATTCAGAGCGAGTGGGATTTACCTCGTGTATTTTTGCGTAATAATGATGATAATTGGATTTGGGTTGCCAGGGGAAGTTGAGAGAAGTGGGTCGGACTTAATGGAATCTTCAATGAAAATTTTAATGACTGAAATAGATGGGAATGTTGGGCTATTTTCAGGCTTTGTTGCTTGGCTGGAGGTGATGTTTGGGTGCAGTTTTCATTTTTCGAGGGGCGCTCGTTCTCCTATTAATTTAAAATTCAGATTTTTAAAAACGGAGGGAATAAAATGGAAATACTTCTTTTATATCACAAGATTAATTTTCAGTTGTCAATGTTTTTTGACAGTTGAGGTGAAAATAAAATTAATGTCTGGCGTTACTCAGTTGGGAAGCTAAATAAACGAGAAATGCAACTGCTGAATATCTCAATATTTACCGTCAGCCATTGCCTTTGCATCTCCAAATCATCCTCACCCCCCTGTCCCCAAATAAACCCTCTACCCCGATAGTAACAGATGACTCGTAAGTCTCGGTCAATAAATGCAGTGGTAGTTAAACTCGAAATGGGGGGGAGTCGGCTTTTCGACAAGAATAATTGTTCCGAGACACGGAACGATTAAAGTTTGGAATTGGACAATGTGTCGAATATCTCCGCTACCCTTACGAGAAGTCTCCCTCTGTCATCCGCCAAATGGTGGAAATATTTGGAATTGGGGTGGAGGGGTAGAATTCAGCGATGCAGATCCATGCGCAGAGATTCTGAAGGATTCTCAGTCCCCCCCCCCTTGGTAACTGTTTCCCAAGCTCTGCTGCAAGGGTTGGGAAACGAATGCGCAATCACGAAGAGTCAGGGGTGGCCGGGACGAGCCTACAGGATCATCCCCTCAGTAGCTAACTTGACGCGGGGAATTGTTTCTTTTTTTTTGCCCAGTTACATTCAATTTTTCTCCAGTTTTTAAGAATTGCTCCTTTTCCTTCTCTCACTTTCAATTTACGGCCCGCGTGTAATAGTTCGTAACCCCGAAATCGCCGTGACTAATTACAAGGGAAATAATTATCAAATCATCAGCAAACCCAATTTCCGACCTCTGCGCATGATTTCTGCAAGTCGGGAATTATGTCTGCTCATAATTTGATCGGTATTTCACGTGTAATGAGTGACGGAGATTGCGAGGTGATAAATTATTACACCCGGCCCTTACCACTAAAACATTGGCAATCAAAAACGACAATATTTTATTTTAAAGTAAATGTTTATCTATTTTATCAATTTACAAGACTCGGATTTTATTCCGTAATTAATATTTGTCGCTTTCGAAAAGACGAATTATAATTTAGTGGAGCTGTTGCCGGTTCGGGGGCGCAAGGGTTGTCGAGATTTTTGGAGAAATTAATAGTTTGGGGTAGTTTTTTATTTTCAGAATATTTTTCATTATTATCTTTGCCCCCATAAATCTCCGCTCGCGGTGTAATCTGATTCAGACTAGGATCCTCTTGGCTTTTTTTTTTTTTGGGAGCAATTGCAAGCGACCCAGTGCGATTTACTGCGGTCTTATGTACGTTTTTAGAGCGACGGTTTTTCACTGGGTTTTTCATCCCGTTTTTTTTCACTGTAGACTCCTCCAACCCTCGGCGACACTCGGCGCTCTCCTTCCATGTGGACTTCGCCGTCTCTGGGCACGAGGCTTTTTAGCTTCTTGGGTGCTTTTCGAGTGCGAGGAATGGAGTGTAGGGAGGGCCTCATTTTTTAAATAGAAGTGAGAAACTGGAGCGGGTCGCTCGATATTCTGCTGTGAATGTTTCTCCACGCTTGGCTTATTTTTACTTTTTATTTTTTTCATCCCTGAACCACTCATTTTCTTTTTTCTTACAAATCGACAACGACATTTCGTGAGATCAATTAATCGAGATAATTTCTAATCATTGGAGGGGAATTGAGCTCTCAAAATAATTTAATATCCAAAATTTGTGGCTCTCCTTGAGTGAGCCGGTAATCTCAATGAGATAATTACGAAAAAAAAATTGAAGAGTATTTTTCTAACACTTCTCCTCTAACTCGAGAATAATTTTCTGTTGTTTCTTTTCAAGTTTCAATCGCGAATTAATTAGCCGCGAATTAATAATGTTTGGGGAAGAGAGAACAATTTGTCGAGGTGTCGATGTAATTTCTCATGTATTTCACCTCTCAAATAACCATTCGTGTAGTTACTGAATTTAGCAATCCGCGAGGGGAGAAATTATCCCCTTCCTCTGCAGCCGTTCCATTTGGCTTACATAGCCGGCGGGATTTTTTTTTTCTCTCGACGGCTTTGAATAGAGAATTAAGAGGAGTACAGTGGAAGCTTCTATGTCACCCGGGGATGATTCACGTAACGCGTGCACCCTCTCTACTCCACCCCCTCCCCCAACCGTACCACTCCTGTGGCACTTCTCCCAATGTTCTCATGCAGACACTGTTAGAAAAAAAAATGAACTAATTTCCAGGCCAGCCACACCAAATTCAAATTAATCGCGAACAGGTTTACCCCAAATTTTCCCAACAATTCCCTCATTTTTCCCTCATTCCCCCCAAAAAATTACAATTCCCTCCCCTAAATTTACCGATTCAAGTACTTCGTTTTTTCTAAAAAATGTTTTCCCTCAATCTCTGGGGCTTTTCGAGAAAAAAAATCCTGTCCTTAACTCGCCAATTTCAATTGATAATTGGGTCTGGTGTTGATAATGCGAATATTTACGGTCTCAAAGGTTTACCAATTCAGGTGACGATGGGAAATTGAAAACAAAATTGAGGAAAATTGGCGGAGAAAGGGGGGGGGGGGTTGCATGGATGAATAGCGGTATACGTACGCGACGGGTGGGGATAAATGCGAAACGGAAGGAAAAAAGGGACGGAGATTTCTGGTGGTGGGGGCGATGAGGGGGAGGGAAAGAGAGAGAGAGGGAAGAAGCGACGCTGGGTCTTCCGCCATCGCTCGTACGTGGTAGGTCACGTACATTGGCCAAATGAAACTGGCTGTACTGTTGAAGCCAGCAACGATCGATCTCACTGGCGCTTTTGGCTTCCGTCGAGTTTGCCATTGCGACACGCACCCTGTCATTTTGGGTGGGCCCGCTGAATTGTATTAAATTTTCAGGGCAAAGATTACTTGGCACAATTGGTCCCGGTAGAAGAGGGGGAAATTCAATTATTCAGTGGGTGTATTTATTCATTGGTTGAATTATCGCTAATTCTGGTAATATTTTGACATGCGATGGGCCTCCATTTGCTCCTCCTAATTAAATAATAAATTATAAAAAATTGCAACTTGTTAAGATTGGCCCTGATCAATTTTGGGAATTGATTAAATTGAATTATTCTGTGACCAACAATTTTCTTTTCAAAAAATCCTCAAATTCCCTCCGGAGTGGAGTTGAAAAGTTTTAACGGTTTTAAGATAATAACCCGTATATTTTCATGCACATCGTGTCCACATCCTCAACCGCTTGCCAATCATGCAACTCGAGGTGCATCAAAGCGAGAGGGAGAGGTATTATGTCAAGGGTGTGCACGTGTCCGCTGTACAGGTGCAGGAGGCGGGTAAGGAGGTGACAAGCTCACCGGCCACCCGTTCTGCACTGTATAATAACACGTAAGAAGGGGGGGGGGGGGGGTTATTGCACACGCATTTGACCCACTTTGAGGGGAGATCGATATTACCTGACCTCCTCGGTTCAAAATCTATATTTTCCATGGCCCTTCTCGCTTGTTAAACAAAAAAATTGGCATCAATTTTCCGGTGCAGTTCTCGACACTTTTTGCCCCATTTAATTGGCGGAATTTTATCTCAACCTTGGAAAATTCGTAAACATTCAGTTTAAGGTATCGTTGGATGTTTAGGACAGTGGGGAAATTTTTTTTCCAGCCGACGTTATTGTTTTATTTAATTAATTAGGGAAATTAAGTTACTTTTTTTTTTCTGGCAGTCTGCAGTGTATGAAATTGAAGGGAAATGACGCGTCAATTGATCTCATGTGGCTTTTATTGCAATCCGATATGCTGCAATATTCGGTATGAAGGAATATGTGAGACATATATATATATATATATATTATTACCGCGAGAAATTGTTTGGGCGAGGTCATGGTCACTCGCTGATGCTGAAACTGAGAGTCAACAAACTCTGCCAGGAAATTTCCCTCCCCCCACCTCTTCTTGCGCATAATCTAGTTGAACCGCTCTCGTCCATAAAGCGAATACTGCCAAAATATATTCTCCACCTACAGAAATCACTGCAAAAGTACTTCTCTTAACTAGAAAAAAAATATTTATCAACATTTTTACATTTTTTAACCCAAAGCGTGCGGTCCCTAATTTCCCCTATTAAAAATCCCCTCTACCGTCCCCATAAAATCCAATTCTCGTATCACGGGCCCAAGAGGCCCCCTCCCCCTCCCTCCCTGCCCCCCCCCTGACAATTCCCAAAATCCTAGCTCTAAAAAAAAAATCCCCAACATCCCCCTCTCCAGTCAATCGCAAACC
>JAPYZM010000130.1:0-82656 GCA_030522845.1 Psyttalia concolor
ATTTTATTGAATTGATCTAGAAGACCTTTATTGAGCTCATCCCCTGAAATTTTTAACCAATTGTAACTTGTCAACGGACAAAATATAATAAAGAAAGCCTCAGTAATTTTTTTTCAAGCAACGTCTGCCAATCCGAAGGGAAGAGTGAAACTGTGGACAAAATTTTTATATCCCCCTCGCACTCGATAAAACACGGTAGCCGCCTACAGGAAAAAAACTCCCCCTGATCGGCGCTCAAATCATGGGTTTCAGTGTGTGATTGGTGCGTGTTTTTTTTCAGGATTTTTTTGGCTTTACCTTCAGAGAGAACAAAATTGGGCTTCCAGTAAAATGTCCCTGACATCTGGGGACGCGAGGCCAATAATAATTTGTATGCCTCTAATCTCTAATAGAAGGAACGATTGTATCTGAACTGAAGGACGACAGCAGATTAGGAAAACCCGAAAAATACCTACGACATGAAAAAATAATGGTCATCAATTTTTATTTATCATTCATCATTTTCTTCCCAACATTTGAATCATATGTCAGCCATCAAAATTATTTCACGCTCAACAAAATATGTAAGATCGACTGATTACGTTTTATCACGTCACAACTCATTTTTAAATGGCTATATTTTTATATTCTCCAGCTACGTACGCTACATTTTATGTTTTAGGTCACCTGTAAAATCTTGCAGCGGTTGGTGACGCACTTGTCGTCTACGCAGGGCTGATACATCCCGAGGGTGATGCAGTTGAGTAGGATGACCATCATGCTTATCCTCTCGAACCATGTGTTGTGATAAAAAAGATATTTTATCTACTGAGTTAAGGGAAAAAATCGTTGATCCGTCACAGGAGGTCGCGGTATTTTTCTCAAGCTCCGTAGCCAAAGCGCAAACCACCCCCTGAGGATACACAACCCAGTGTGACGTCTACTCCCTACCCCCCCGCTAGCCTGTCCACGGCGAACGTCCCCTTTTATTTAACGCTACATTCATTTCTGCATCTGGAACGTCCCAGAACAATCTTCCATACTTTTTCATCTTAAAAACAACGGGAGTAAAAACAACTGAGAAACTGAAAAAAATTACACCAATTTCCAAGTATAAAACTCGGGTTTGTTTACTTGGTAATTTTTCTCATTCATAGCGCCCGAGCTGCTGACTCTATTATAAAACTTTCAGAAGTATTATCCATAGAGATAGAATAAAACCACTTTCTTTTAATCGAAAAAGATGTCGATTTTGCTTTGCCGTCGGGAAAAAAGAAATTTCGCGAATTAAGAACGTTATTACTAGAACAATGTCTTTCGCTTTACAAGTTGATGAGATGGAAATTTTAAGTGTATAACATAAAATGTATTCAAATTTAATTGGTGCTTGTGAGGTTTGTGGGATCGCTAAAATTGTAAAGATTAATAATAGAGCATTTGATTGCGGGTTTATTGAAGTTGCAAGTAAATGGACGCTTTGAATTTTCAGAGGAATAGCAATCCACTGGGTCTAACCTTCCTCAAATTTGCGCTTGAAATTTCGACGATAAGAGAGAATTTTTTGTGAAGCACACATAGAGCGGGAATTCAAAGGAATTACCTCACTTTCTCGGTTTCAGGAAGTTTTACGAAAATAGTAATTCACATGAACAGGTTTTAGGATCGAGCAATTTTCCGGGAATATGAACTTCTAAAGATCATATAAATGAGCGATTGCCCTCCCATTTCGATGAATCTCACTATTGACATATAGAAGTATTGTTCAAACTTCACGTGAAAACTTTTGTCTTTTGCAGTTACCGACCTGTTGATAAGAAACTTTTTACCCAGAAAAAGGAATGAGTTCTCAAGTAATGAATTATACCACAAACCATTTGATCAATTTCAGAATTTGCTAAATTTTATGATAATACTAGAATCATTTAAACTTGTGGCGACGATTAAGAGAAGAACTGAAATCTACAGTTCTCATCGATTTTTTCCCAAAAATTCTGCATTTTTAATTATGAAATCTCTGAAAAGTCAGTGAACCTTATATGCTAGCCTTACATGCTATTTGAGATCGATAAAGATCCTCTAAACTCGATAAATCAATTTTCCAGTGTATCTCAGCCTGAAAATGAATTTATCTGACGAAGAAGGGACCACAAATTAACACACCATCACACTAACAGCGCAAAACATCGACAACCACAGTTATTTGTGAGTAACACTGTCACGCTGTCATCTGTCCTTGAGGGAGTCGAGTAAAAACAATAGTATTCCGGTTTAGAACGGCGTAACGACAAGCACCAATGTCCTTCTGGTTGTACATACCCCGACGATAGCAATGGAGAGCTCCTCGAGGAGTTACTTTCCGGTCTATTTACCAACGTTTCCGAAATACCCCGCGGCGACTCTCAGCATCCCGCCACCGCGCTCGCTCCTTCACCATCATTTTCCAAGGGAATACATTGGTCCATGTTGAAGGACGAAACCATCGAAGATCGTGGGAAAATAAGGATGACTGAGAACGGGGTAAACGAGTGAAAGAAAAAAATTTCTCAATATATGAAAGAGAGAATCCAAGAAAGAAGGGATTGGAGTTGCCCTCGTTCTGATTCTCTGTGACTATTATACGGCACGAGAGAATGTATGAGTCTCCTTGCGATCGATAACACTTGACGACACCTCCTGGTAAGTAACAAGTTGGAGTCCATGCCCACATCCAGATTATCATCCCCCTCCCCCTAGTGACACGTATTGAAATTTTAAATTCCTTAGACTTTTAAATCATCGAGGAGCATTATTCTTAATGAGGAAAAAAATTATGTCCATCGAGTGAATTACTCGGTTGAGAGAAGAAAATTATTTTTTTTGCCTCGTCTCGGAATGAAAAAAAAAACAGTATCAACTACTCTGATGATGACTTCGATTTAGTCTGCGTAATCTCGGTCGTTATCCTGTTGTTCGTAACTTTCATTGGTGGAAGGTTGTGTTGATAGGAACCGAGACAAAATTTAGAATGATTAATAGATGATTAACGTCAGCCAAATCAAATATGTTTTGATGAGTGCGTCTTGATAAATCCGGCCGAATAATCACGTCCCTCATTTGTAAAAAAGTAAGCCAAAAAATCTTCTGAATGTTTAGAATTGTGGTTGATCTGATGTAGCGAGAGTATTTTGTCACCCACGTCCGACTATGTTTTTATCGTGCCATGATATAATAAAACATTTTCCCTACTAGGAACGCAAAACGACGCAGTTCGCCACTCACCAAATACAACACCATTCACAAAGAATATAGTTCAGCCACATGGGAAACGGGATTTTTCAATCCGTGAGATTGCCTGCCTTCGGCTTTGCCTCCGGCTGACAATTCCATACTCCGGAAAATCCGGAGTACTTGTATCGATGCATACTATTTTGAAATACAATTCTAAAGACCTGCTAAACAGGTGAAACAATTTTAATATAGTATATTGTGCAACTAGTGCGTAAAGTAGCACTTTTTCGCACGAGTTGTTCATCGCTGGCACGAGTGGCCGGCGAAGCCGGCCACGAATGCTAAGCGGTCACACGAGGCGGAAAAGGCGATACGCACGTGTTGCACACCTATTTTTTTTGCAATACCTACCAAAATTCGCTTTGAGGGAAGATTTGAGGGCAAAGTGGTTTTTTTGTGTGCGGAGTGCGGAAAAGTCAAGATCGTGTGTAAAGTGAAATTCGAGTGCGTAAAGGGAAGCTTTACGCACGAGTTTCACTTTACGTACGATTTCTGACTTTTACGCACACTGTGCGGAAAAGTACCACTTTACGCACGAAAACCGGTACCGAAAAGTGAACTTTTTGGTCTAGTGTACTATCACGAAAATTGAAGGAAATTTTGTCGTTGAAAGTTCCTATTTTATGAGGAAACTTGTACAAACTGTACATTTTAGTTCAATTATGCCATAAATATTAATAAAAATCAAGAAAATTCTGTTTAAAAGCACCGACACAAGGTCAATTCAAGTCTCTCACGATTTTCGTTTTAGAAAAGAAAGACTTCATGATTTCAGCGCTAAGTGCCTTGATTCAACCCATTGAGCAGGGCAAGTCACGATCCGGATTAGTGCGAGATGAGTATAGAATCTACCAGTGTATTAGTGCGCTACAATAAAAGTCTTGTTGCGTACGCACACCACCAGACATGATCACGGATGGTATTGTGAGGGTGTTCAATGAGTACAGTCTCCTGGGTACCAGATTTCAGTAAAAAATACTACGGATGAGCTCTTGATTCTCTCAGGAATTTCGTGAAACTTCAGCACGTTTGTTCCTCTGTCTTTCAATATTGCGGACGGTGGATATTCAGAGATTGTTTCTGAAAATTAGAATTTTCGTACAGTGGCAAAAATTTTCTGTAAAAATTATTCAATTGATTGGTAACAATTGTTTAGAAACATTTGATGGCTTAATTAAAGTTATCTAGACGCGTATATCTGTTGTTCTATTTTGTATCTGCGATAAACTTCCCGTTTCTAGAAATGAATGTCATTATTTCTAGAATTTTGATGAAAATGAATAAAAACGCGAATTTTTATAACTTTTAACTTCTTTTAAATGTTTTCTGAGATTCTCAGTGAAAATTTTCTCAAAATTAGGTACTATTTTACTAAAATTCAAATCTCTGGCCCCTCTCACTTTTGATGCCAAAGAATGCTACAGATTGTGACGAAAAACCCCAATTTTTTCCAAGATCTGCAATTTTATAATTTTTTATCTGACATTAAATTCACTATAATAAAAAAAAAAATACTAGTCAACTCCGCTCCAAATTTCTTTTCTACAAGCGTATTCCCCTACGATTCAAGTTGGGTCATATGTAGTACTTGCTATATATGACCTTGAAATAACTTCTCAGAGTAAGAAAAATTTAGTTCCCAGGGGAAATATCTCAGTATCTCTCTAAGGAAAATATACCCGGAGACATGGTTCCATTGAATCATACACGGAAAGAGAATTTCAGGAAAGATTACGCGACAAACCATTATGTAAAGTGAAGCGTCAGAAAAATGCTCATGTCCAATCCCAGAGAACCATTTCTGACTGATATATTATTTTTAGCATATCGCATCGATAATTTCACAACAAATTAGACCAATACTACGCAACGAATAATTAATTAATCTCCAATTCGGCAATAATTTTTCCATTTCTTATTGCTCGCACAAAGACAATTGTCTCTTCCCAAACAGCTATTCATCCCACCGAAATAACATTTTCCTCTGCATTTCCACTATTTCCTCGCCACTCTCCCACATCCCCACTACTATCGTAAATTAACCAAACCGAAAATATCATTTTGCAAATCGCTTTGAACACGCACAGAGGGTGTTCTAGCTCAGCGTATCCGTGGAGTCGTGCAGATATCACGATATCGGGAGTAGGTGATCGATACAGACCGGTCGGCAGCTATCAGGGTCGTTGGGTTAAAGCAGGCCTTCAAAAGCCAAAAGTCTAACCCAGCTGGTTGGGGAAAGTGTTAAGTTGATGGTCTCTGAGGCTTTTTACCCTCTCTATTACAGTCTAACCCACTCCGTCCCAGCTCGCACACGGGTAATGTCCCACCCAAACATTCAGACCTCGACCCAGTGTACAAACAAACCTACCCTCTCACCCCTGCCCTCGCCCCCGCCCCTCCATGACCCCGCCATCCTCCAGCAACCCCTGAAAATACCAATCTCATATTCTGTTTGAGTTTAGAAAACTCGAGCTCACAACTTTGGCCCAGTTAATTCCGTGCATTATCCCACACACCATTGCCACATCTACAAAACCATCATCTCTCACTTTTGCATAGTGAAAGATGCTCACAGATACGCATATGGAGTCTAACCGCAGTAGTGCAACGGGAGTAGAGAGAGAAGGGGTTATCCATGCAAAAATAGAAATTACGATGTGGGCGTTTAGGCATGTCGATATATAACGAAACTGAGATGGTTGGTAATGTGTTTCAAACTGGCGTGCCTAGTTTTTCATCTCATTATTATTGAAATACTTGAAAGTAACCGTTACATTGATTCTGAGAACCATGAAAAAAGATTGTTTCTTATTCTGTATGAATGAGAGTGTCTGACTAAAACGAGGGTCTGCACTACTGGAAAAGTTGGAGATCTCCTGACTACTCGATTATATCTCCCTCGAGGGCCTTTTTTTATTTACGTCTCGAGGAACTTGGTAATAGGAGTGTTTGTTGGCTATAAAACCGGCGCCCAACTTGCGCAGGTAGAGGAGGGGGTGAAATATCTTTCATCTCGTCAGCAAATGGAAAAATAAAGAATAGACGTGGATGAATGAATAGAGAGGGACGGTAGGGAGTAACAGAATTTGGTTTTCGAATCGGATCGTGAGAGGCAGAGGATAATAGTATATTTCGTAGCAAGTGAAAAAAAAAATGGTTTTTGGCGAGTGGGAGGTTTATATCACGAGCCGAAGGCGAGGGATATAATCCCACGAGTCAAAAACCACTTTTTTCACGTGCTACGAACAATACTTTTCATCTCAACGTGCCGAAAAAGCACTTCAGTCACTCGACGCGCGGCGGAGAGTGACTGAAAAGGTACTTTTTCGACCTAGCGTGATGAAAAAATTATTTTTTAGTTGTAATGGTTACACTGATTGAAAATTATATCCCAAATTTTCAATCGATTGATCCGAAATTTTTATCATGGTTTTACTTTTAGGCTCCAGTTTTATTATGCAAAAGAGTTGGAATTTCATGATTATTTATGTCTTAAATCGTATTCACTGTCACTGTTGTGAAAATTAGTAGTTAATTGCCCACAAAATGTTCAATCAGAAATTTTGCAACATTGTTTAAAGTTATTTTTGGCCAAGTTCATTCAAGTCATTGACAAAGTAAATATTCCCGGCACTGTTATTTATTTAGTTAATGAAGTTAATTTTCAACTGAAATTTGCGGTTGACTTTGATACAAAAAGTACGGGTTTAGCTTGGAGATTCAAGTCAGTTGGGGATTTCTCGCCTGATGGTCCAAAATTAGTAATACCCTTGAGTTTTCTGTTATAATACTTCGGCAACTTCCACGTTATCGGATGGTACTGTAAAAGCTTTATTATAACGGTCCAAAGAGCCAAGTTTTTCAGATTAGTGGAGTACGGGTATGAAGACCGTATGATATTTTCTAAAACACTCGACAACTTTTGACGTTTTGGTGTGGGGAAACTTAAGGAAATTACCTGGATAATGTTGTGGCCATTTTCAACAACCAAATTATAAACTATTACACTGAAAAACTATTTTTATTCAATTGATATTTTAATACTCGATACAGGGCCTCTGGATTGTATTCCATATAATGAAATTTGTACAATTTTACAGATAACGCGGGAAGTAGCCTACCTAAATAATTCCTGCTTCTGCAGTTTTCTTTTTTCATTCCGCATCTGAGAGTATTTTTTGTGGCAGAAAATAGAACATCCTATTACTTGATAAATTAAAAACGGTTTAGTAGAACGTAGAAAAAAATGAAGTTTGTAATAGAGGCAATAAAAAAATTCTGAAAATACTCAGCTCGCAGGTTTTAAGTTTTAAGGAATGAAATTTGAAAATATTCAGGAATAGAAGAAATCATTGTTGTAATTTCTAACATAAGTTACGGCTGAACATTAACACCGACGACAAAATTTTGTCACACTGATCGAAAGTAGTAAAGTAGTTCTCTGGCTGAAAAATGAATGAAGTCTTTTGAATTTACAACTTTGCTCTCTGTCGAAAGCTCATCTCAACCCCAAACAAGCTAAATTGTATAAAACCAAAGTGAAAACGAAGGCACTTAAACATTTTTGTTCGACTTCAACTTTTCACCTGTCCCGGCCCTTTGCAATTTTCAAATATCTCAGAATCCAGTTGTTTCACACTTTTCTCTCCCCTACAACTTAGATAATAAACTTGAACAATCCTCGTTTCAACTCCCGACGACTTCCACTTTTGCCTGTACTCTCCCCTCAACCCACATAATTTCCATTTCTCACTGAACGAGATGTCTCTAATGTCCGTTCAACAGCCCGATGGGGCTCATTTATGGTTGATAAAACGCTGAGGCTAATTGACAATCGACGCTCGTGCAAATTGTTCGATCTACTCGTACTTCCGCCAATCCAACCCAACGAGATTAACTTATCCCCGCTGAGTTAACGAGCAAGCAACGTGACACGTTAACCCACCCTACTACTACCATACCCCGTGCATTCGTCTCTCTTCTTTCAGTTTGTACCAATTATTTTTCTCGTTTATTAGTAGTTAAACGGTGAAA
The DNA here is from genome assembly GCA_030522845.1 of Psyttalia concolor. NCBI lineage: Eukaryota > Metazoa > Arthropoda > Insecta > Hymenoptera > Braconidae > Psyttalia > Psyttalia concolor. The sequence goes on from JAPYZM010000130.1 coordinate 8,281, forward strand.
ATCGATTTTATCGGGATACACATTATTACGAGGGAGACAGAGATGAAGTGGAAGGGACTCCCATGCATGGGGGGGGGGAGGGGGAGGGAGGAAGGGTCGAAATAGGTTAATGGTAGTTAGGTACAATAGTGAGTAGAAAGAAAAACAAGGAATTGAGGAATGAGTGCGAGCCCTGGTGCACACGTGTGTCCCTCCTCATTTGGCAGTTCTCAAATACCTCCTCTGTACTCCCCCTCCTCCCCATTTCCCCCGTATTTCCCTCCTTTGTTTTCCCTCCTATACCCCATTATCCTCCACTTTGTATCCAACTGCTCTTCCTCTGAGTCTCTATTCTTCACTTCTTCCTCCTTTTTCTCTCCCTCCTTTCCCTCCCCGTTTTGTTATCTCTCTCCTCTATCGTTCGCCGTTTCAAATCTTTCGCGGAAACGAAGTCAGTGAATGCCTGGTTGCATGCAATTCCCGCGCTTCCTACGGGCCCCCCTACGACACGGCTCCAAGGACAGGTCGATCGATGACCCATTTACCCTTTCCTCCCGTGGGCTCAAAAGAGGCGCGAGGGGGGGGGGGGGCGGAGAGGTACCTATGCCAAACGAAATCCCGGAATCAACGGCGCAACTACAAAACCACCCACTGCGTTCCACTCCACCGACTGCATTTTCTCATTCTTCATTATTGCTATTCACAGAGTCGTCGGCACGCCGATCTTGAGACTCAATGGATCGACTCGAGAATACAAGGTACAAGGGAACCGATCATTTACTCAATATATACGAGGGTAATTGGTAAGCAAATTCACTCGTACCCAGATAACGCGATATTCTCACATATCTCCATCACGAACGCAGGTGAAATGCTATCTTCGGAGAGATAAAATCCAATGATAAGAGAATGTTTAGCTAATACCTCGGCAAATGGATCCATTCTCTATAAAAAAAAATAATAATAATCCATTCTCACCCCCACCGCTATCTCTCTATTACTCTCCACCTGTTATCAGTTGGACGAGGGGAAAAATATTCTACAGATGACATCAGGATAATAAAAATCATGGAATATCCACTTGACACGATACCATCATTGATTCCCTAGGGGCGTGACGCCGTGTGAATTATTGTCTATCGCCTACATTTTTCTCTTCATCAAACTCATCCCCCATGTGGCTCCGCCCCCTGCCACCCCAGAGGCAAGGAAACATCAATTAGAATGCACTAAAATCAAGAGAATTATCGGATATTATATATGTAAAAGGATATGGATTAGTGATGAGGCAAAGACACCAGTTGCGCGGTCGTGTGGCCTGATCGAGGTAGCGCAGTGCTACAGGGGCGAAGCCCGGATAGGGCAACTCTTCGGCGTCTTCGCCATCATCATCATCTTCGTCGTCCTCATCGTCTTCCTCGTCGTCAGTGTCATCATCATCCGTCTGGTCATTTGTCTCGTCGCTGTTATTCTCATCCATCTCATTAATACCGTCGAATGGCAAGTCATTCATTACATCGCGCCCATCATCCTCGTCCTCATCGTCCTCGAGGTCACTGAGCTCAGCAACATCACTGTCCGAGCCCTGTGTCTCCCCATTGGCACTCGTCCTGGCGCTTGCCGAGCGATAACGATAGCCTGGTCTGTAGTAGTGCATCGACATTTTCCTCTTTTTGTTGTTTTTTAAAATTAATACTCTGTGTTTATAATTCCTCGTTCTATATTTACCAAAGTAATTTATCTTTATTTTTAAGCCGGAATTTTGAATCTGTCATTCAAATTTTGTGGTTAACACGATATCATTCTGATTTATCTATTTATATTTTGTTTAATATTTTTCTTTTAATGTACTTTTGATGCCAAAATAATTACAGCACGGGTCACGAGTAATCCGACGCTCGAGTGACTTGTCGGACATTGGGCGTATTAAATTTCTTAATTATCACGGTGGATTCACGAAAAGCCCTGATATTATCCAACCACCCGAGTACGATGAAACGTCACAACGTGGACAAATCAAAGGGTGACATGCTAATGGGATGAATTTATTCAGCCACCCATTGCTAGCCATAAGGTCGACAAAATTTGATGTACATATCTTTAATTTAACGTGTACCACTGCTCCTTTCGAAGCGGCAGTCCACTTCGGTCCACACCTCGGCTCAATTGTCGTTGTTAATTATTACAATCCAATATATTCATCAGTTCACCCTCCGCCCCCCCCCCCCCACCCCCGCAGTTCGTACCACCCGCAATCCACTGACACCTCTCGCCACCCTCACTTTCTCGGGCACCCTTAATTTTCCTTTTACTGCTATATGCCTCGGATGACCCGAGCCCCACAGTCCTCAGTGAACTCCAGTCGCACAACCCCCGGAGACGAGCGTCGACGGTGCTCGGTAAAGCGTCTACCGGCGACTGGAAAAAAACGTCGAACTCCGTTACAGACGTTGAAACGCATGCGCTACCCCCACTGTTAAATATCCCCCTTTTATCACCCACCCTCACCCACCACCTTCCCCTCTACCGCCCTCTCTTCTCCTTCACCGCTGGTAACCGACAACTCCCAAACTCCAGGCGTCCCGAGGCGACTTCCATCTCCGGAGTAGCAAGCGCCGAGGCCAGCCCCGTCTGTTCACTTCATTCCTGCTGTACAAAAAGAGTGGAAAAATTGTTGCTTCCTCTGCTCTCTTTTTTTTCATTTGCCTCGCTTGAGAAACGTTGAATGTGAAATCACTACGTATCGCAATTTCACGAGAGAGAAATGTTTACGTCACACGAGAGGATCAACTTGCACCCTCGGATCTTATCGCGTTTCATGCCTTTACGACGGGTGAAGACATGAGGGAAAAATAAAAATCAAATGGTGAAGAGCACCGTGGGGAAGGCAGGAGGGAGAGGCCGAGTGGGTGGGCAGCGAGAGAGGCGGTGGAGAGTGGGATTTGTGTGATTTTGGAGGCTGTGCACCCTCGCTGAGCCTCCCGGTAATATGCCATGCAGAGTCTCGTGGCTCGTGCACTCGATATATCGAGGCTAGGCCGATATATACAGCCGATACAGCGCAATCGGCTCCTGAGATATTCATTGTGCGTGTGGTATATTCAAGTCAATGCGTCTATTTCCAGTTTGCCGGGGCCAATCCCAAGCCCGGCAGTTTCCGTACGCAGTGGATTAATCATAATGCATTAGTCTTAATTATTAATGCTCGTTGGATAGACATGACTTGTCCATTTTTTATTTTCAATGGAAATGGGGAGGAGAGGAAAAAATCTCAGCGACAATCTACTTGTGATGTTTATTTTATTCTCTTCCCCTTTGATGAGACAATATTGCGTGCTAAATGGAGCTCGAAATTATCTACCCACTTGGCTGCTCTCTCGTGTTATCCCGGATTAGCAAAAAAAAAGAAAAAAGGAAAATGTGGAAATATTAATTTGTAAAATGGAGTTGGTTGTATAATTCAACTATGCATGGACTATTTTAAATGGCCTATCTCACTGCTGGTCACGCTATGTAATCCACGAAAAAAGATAGCCAAGTATTCGTCCCAAGCGCCATGAAACACTGTACAGACGTGGCTATAAATATTTAGACATCTATCGTTGAGGCGAAATGGATTTTGGATAAGTTTTCGGCCTTTCGTTATCCCAGGCCACATTACAAACACGCGATCATCCACACCTCCGCCACATGTACACGAGAATCATTGGTTTTTTATACGACTGAAAAAACCTCATTCGACTGGACCGATTATCCTTCAGTCATTACTATAATTAGACCAAGTTGATTCGTATCTCTCTCGAACTTTATGGCAAGTCCGTGGGTGATGGATCAGCATTTCTTGTCCCTTTGTCAGCCACCGGCTGTGGTTAATCTATTCATCACTCGCTGTAAACCTTATTTTACCCCAAGCCAATGTGTCACAGATGTTATTGACGTAATCGTTAATCCGAGTAGAAAAAAAGTGTGAAGGAGGGTTGAACCCACTTATTCTGCTGCGCACGCAACCAGTTCGGCTGCTCATTGACTGGGTTCAAATTTCTGGGGGATTCCCACAGAAAGAAAACATTGAACTGCGTTGGTAAAGTACGGGGATGTGGTTTTTATTATCGACCGATAACCAACCATGACAAATAGTGGGCGTGTTGGCATTTGATCGACAGAACGACAAACTACGCTAGTTAACAGTCTAGGTACAGCTACCTATAGCTAGGAGGGAGCTGCAGCCACATGATATGAGCTGCAATTAATGAGCCTTTAAAAATCCTGCAAAACGAAGATAACGTAGTGAAAAATCGAAAAAACCGAAGAAGGTACAAAAAGGGCTGCCCAGAGCTCATCTTCCTCCAAAAAAACAGGATTCGGGCATCTCCGGTCGCCCAGATGGCCAGCCTCTCTCATCTGTCTGGCTCGAAAGGCCGAAATGTTTAAAAATCAAAAAATCAAACCCCTTTCATTTTGCCGCTTTTCATCGAAGTCGACACTCTTTTTGACGATATCTCAAAAACTATTGATCCTATCGCCCCGGGGTTTGTTCCATTCAAAAGCTGAGCTGATTTCCTATCGATGAAGTGTATTTCCAAGTTTTTAAACTGATTTTTCGAAGCGTTTTTCGAGTTTTTTGGAAATTCATGAAATTACCAAAAACGGGTGAACAAATCATTTTCGAAACTTCCGAATACCCTATATCGATGGGAAATAAGCTCAGTTTTCGAATGGAACAGACGCCGGGGCTATAGGGTCAATAGTTTTTGAGATATCGCCGAAAATGTGTTCGGCCAGTCGAAAATTGCTCAAATTGTCAGGCCCCGGGGGTCAAAAATTCAAAAGTCCAAAAAATCACTAAAATCGAAATGTGAGAGACTATATCCATCGAAAATTTCCTCAGTTTTTCAAATCAGTTCGGATTTTGGAGCTAGCCCTGATAGTTTTCGAAATATCGGCAGTTTCCTGACAAAAATTTCAAAAAAAGGCTCTAAAAGTCGCTGAACGGCTTGAAATACCCTGGAAGTGGTGCCAAAAGGGTTCAAAAACGAAAGTAGAAACCCGTAGACCCCCCTCAGCCTTCAAAAGTCCGCAAAAACCACGATAACGTGCTGAAAAATTGAAAAAACTCAAAAAAGGCAAAATAAAACTTGCCCTTTTTTGAACTGTCCCGTTCGACGATCCTCAGTTTTGTCACAGAGGATAGAGCAAGTGTAGAGGCTCAGTTCTCTGGGTTTGGATGTCGCCAGTCATACGGCAATTATTACCCCGGTCGCCTACTGCGCGGCGTCGATTTCATGTCTATGTGAGACAGCTACTTACCTACAGCTGGCGGGGGAGGTGTACGTATGCAAATTTGTATTATTGCAATGGTTTGTTGTTTCGAAGGTGGGTAAAGGTAGTATATTCTTAGTTTTTTGATATTCAAATATTTATTCTTTTCAGTCCCTATTGCAATTAACTGAAAACGATTCTTGCCAACTAATTACGTGAATTGTCCCATATTTGTTATAGAATATTTCTCTCCATGAAGTATACAATCAGCGGACTGGATTTGAAAATAGATAATATTGAAAATCGCATCTGATATAATTTTTTTATTAATTTTCATGTGCTGACAGTTCGGATAAAATCGTTTACATATAAAAATTGCAGTTACGTATTCTCTATCTGTTCAAGGAAAAAAAAGACTCGATATTTCTAGGCTTCTTATTGGACTGTGGAGAGGTATCAGCGCTGAGTTTTCTTTTGGCTACCGGCGCCTGTAAATTCGCTGTTTCATTATTTTCCCCTGTGGAGTTTGTCCCTCCACCATTTGAAGAATGATTGATCATCCTGTGCAAGTTCTCAGCAACATGGAAATCAAGGTGTTCTTGAAATTTTTTCACTATTATCAGTTGACTGCACTCGGGACACTGTTTTCTTGGCGAATCGTCAGAGAAATTTGACGAATTAGTGGTGAAAAATTTCTTGATAATTCCACTTTCCTTAGAAGGCACTTTAGCTGTACTAGACTTGGACCTTGTTACTTTCTGTTTTGTAATAGTTTTTGCATCATTTTTACTACTTACAGCACTTGATGATTTCAGGTAGGCATGAGCTGTTCGCTGAAGTTCTAGGGGTAATAATTGTAATACTGAGACATCAATATTATTTAAATCCGGAAAAATGTCTTTGAGTTGCGCCAGAGCACTATTTCCTTCATTTTCTCCAGTCTTCACTTGTCCTTGGTCCTTGACATTCGCTGATGGAGATGCCACCTCTTGATAGTCTTTTCCTGGCACAATCTCGGAATCATCGAATAAATCCGGAGACTCAACCTCACATTTATCCGCAGAATTCGACTCCAGTATCTCCACATTAGCTGGCTTTTTGAGGGGTTTCGTTTCGGCTACTTGTTCCGCTAGACCCAATGCAATAGAGGATCCAGAGTTTCTCAAGAAGTTGAAAAAGAAAGAATTCTTGAAGTCATCACTGTCCAGTGTTGTGGCGATATCGGAACTCAGTAAAAGATGAGATTTCTGGTCAGCCACTTCAGGGAGAGTAATTATATGATCATTCCCTTCCTTTTCAGAGCAAACATTGAACAATCGTTTATTCTTCTGCAATAATTTAGACTCAGCATTGCCAGTCTTTCTAGAATAAGTCTTAATATCCGACTCGCACGTCTCTTCTTTCACAATAGGATCGGACTTAGTTTGCACATCCTCAGATTTTTTACCGCTTTTGAAAAAATTAACAAAGTTGCCGCTACCTTTAACAGCAACGAATTTCCCCGCTGACATTCCAATAAAAGCGATAGGCTTCTGCGTTGCTTTTGTAATAACTTCAATACACATATTGGCAATTCTCTCGGCTTTATACGAATTCAACGGACAGCTCTTGGATTGAGAGACGACCTTTTTATCTTGATACCAATGATAACTGAGCGTTAAATGCGTTGCACGCCTCTCATTCTCCTCCATATCCTGCTCCAAACGATCGACAATTTCCTCCGTGAGACAATTCACCCATCTCGTTAAATCCTCCAGTTTGGTAATGGCAGCTTTTCCAGGAAAATTTTTACTGGATCCAATTGACTTGCAAATTAATCTATTCGTGACTGGTTCATTATCAATCCCTCTAGCTATATTATACAGCCAGGCTCCTGTCTTCTCATCGAAACGTCTCTGTAGATCGTGCAAGGAGTATCTGAGAAGATCAGCCATGACATTACATCCAAGAGATTCCATGACAATATTCCCAAATTTTCCCCCAAGATTTCTGACTTTCTTCACAGGAAGGGAGGAGTAGAGGCCTGCAACTGCAGCAGTTGGCAGAATGGTCTGTCTGTTGGGTTTGTGAAGACCACAAGCTAGCTTAGCAAGAATTTTGTTGTATGAAATACCAGCTGAACATCGATACTCGCACTGCGACCAAATTTCAGCTCTGAACTCCTCAACAAGTATTCCAGCAATGGCTAGTTTTCTCGCTTGCAGGTCTCCCAAATCGCCGAAGGCCTCGCTCACCCATCTTTTCATACCCTCTTCTCTCCTTTCCTCGTCATTACTGTCATCATCGCAGTAACCCACGACAAACGTATTCCGAAGGGCTTTAATGATATTCGCTGACGACTGCTCGATGGAATTCATTCGTTCCTCAACGAGATTCGTTATGTCCAAGTAGGCCTCGTCAATACTTGCTCTCTCAATTATTGAACATTGTCTCTTCAGAACGTCAATTACCTCTCGACCTGCTGATCTGTATCTCCCAGTGTCTGGCTTGTTTCTCAGTGGGGGAACCGTTACTAAAACGATATCGGGACATTTTTCTTTTGCCTCCGATCCCTTCATGTGTCGAGTGACTCCAAAATCTCTGGCTTCATAGTTAACTGCGATTATTCCGCTGGGGCCGAAGGTGCTGTACTGAACCACAGCGAGAGGTTTTCCTTTGAGCTCAGGCTGGAGCTTTGCCTCTACTTGGCAGAAAAAACAGTCCATGTCGATGAGAACGACTATCCTTTCACCGAGACTTGCCATTTTTTTGTTACTTTTACTAGTAATATTAGGCTTATTCACTATGCAGAAAAATTTTAGACTTACTGTAGCACAATTAACAATTTAATTTTGGTTTTTATTGTCTATTGAATTTAATGTTTTTTGATTGTTGTTCATTTATAATTGTGATTGTTAGTGAAGTATAACTTCATTTCTGTTGATAGTGTTGATTAAACTGACAGGAATGGTTAGGTTTGTTGACTATTGGCGGGATGAAGTAAAAGCAGCCCCCTGACGGTTAAAAGTGAGGTACGGATGTCCAGAACAGCTGTTTCCGGAGCCAATGGCAGCCTCTAGAATTCTGTTCGAGAAACAGCTGATTCTTGTTATTGTGATGATATAGTCGAGTGACGTAGAATACCGGTCAATATTTCCTTCGTAACGTTCATGGACTTTTTATTTTATGCTATCTGTTAAAATGAGAGCTTTCGCTGGTGTTGTTAATTGGGAAAGATTACTGCCTGTACGTTATGGAAGATTGTTGGCTGATACTTCGAGAGGCTTACTCAAGTGTCGTTACTCCTCGTCGGAAGGTGTTGTAGAGCAGAATAAAGAAAAATCGGGGATGTTTAGGTATTTGCAGACAAAAATGAAGGCATGTGGACCGATTACCGTAGCTGAATACATGAAAGAGGCACTGACACATCCAATTCATGGATATTACATGAAGAAAGATGTTTTTGGAAGTCAGGGGGACTTCATAACGTCTCCGGAGATTTCCCAATTGTTTGGAGAAGTATATTAATTAATTAATAAATCGATCAATAATTTAAAAAGCTACATGTCAAGTTATCTCTAGTAAATGTATTGATTTCAGATGATCGGAATTTGGATCCTCAGCGAATGGAGAAAAATTAGTAAAGATTGTTTTCAACTAGTCGAACTCGGTCCAGGCCGTGGAACGCTCTGCAAAGACATACTCAGGGTTTTCAGACAATTAAGAGTTGGCCATAAAATGTCCATTCATTTGGTGGAGATCAGTCCTGCATTGGCAGCTATTCAGGCCAGAAATTTGTGCGCTTCTTCGAAGGGGGCCGATGAAAAGAAAAATGTGAATTATTATAGGGAGGGAACAACTCAAGATGGGATTAGAGTTTTCTGGTACAATTCCATACAGGATGTCCCTAGGAAGTTTAGTGTATTCATAGCCCACGAGTTTTTCGATGCTCTACCTATTCACAAATTTCATGTAATTAAATCATTTCTTAAATTAAGGAAAATATTCTACATCTTTTCCCATTTTCTTCAGATTTTTCACAAATTGTTGATTGCATTGACGGGAAAAATGTCATATTTCTCAGTTACATTATTATTTATTGAAATTAGATTTATACAAAATCACAATTAGTTTCATAAATTTGATTTCTCTTTACAGAAACATAATGGAAACTGGAGTGAGATATTTGTCGATATCGACGACTCAAATGGAGAGAGATTGAGATATGTCACATCGAAGGGCCCAACATTGGCTACTAAATTACTTATCGATGTAAGAACAAAATAGCAGACTTATTTTTTTCAACACGAATGACATTTTAATTATAATGTTTCAATCTCTTGACAATGTTTTCAGGAGCAAGAAAAAAGAAATTTTGTGGAAATAAGTCCCCAAACCCTGTCAATTGTAGATTACCTGGCAACATTCCTCCAGGAATGCGGTGGTATCTCCTTAATCGCCGATTATGGGCACAATGGAGACAAGACAGATACATTCAGAGCCTTCAAAGACCACAAACAACAGAACCCATTGGAAAATCCTGGCGATGCCGATCTAACAGCTGATGTGGACTTTCCTAGAATAATGAAAATAGCAACAAAAGATGATCGAACAATAGTGTTCGGGCCGGTGGAGCAACGAGAATTTTTGTTGCAGCTTGGAATCGACGTGAGATTCAAAATGCTTATGGAAAGAATTTCAGATGAGGATAGAAAGACATTGGAGTCTGGTTATCATATGATTATTGATGAGGATAAAATGGGAAAATGCTTCAAAATGTTGGCAATATTTCCTGCTGTGTTAAAAGAACATTTAAACACCTTCCCCGTGAACGGTTTTTTTCATGGGAGAAATATACCAACACACTCAGAGCAAAACGTATAATACAATCATGTTGAGTACTTTCTTCGCCTTTATTCACAAATAATAAAATAATTCGTTTAGAAAATTGATTTACTCATACATTTACAATAACTTAATTTGTAAAGTCATATTTTTTCCACTTGTCAGCGAACTCTACAACTTTTTTCCTCTGACTTTCAAAATTTTCTCGTTTGGGCTTTCTCCACATACTGGAATCCAAATCCATCATACCCCCAATAATCTCTTGAGCAAAATTCCTGGGGAAGAGTTTTTCATCCTCAATGACATGAGCGAACCCCCCATGATTCCCAAAGTCGACCATAAAGTACGGCAGACCTTTCGGTATCGATTGTCTGATATCTTTCGTCGATAAATCGACTACTTTTTTATTAGTGGACCACTCCATTTCGCATTCAAGGAGAGCCTTCTTGAAGTACATTGGGGCCGAGCTCCCCACATCATCAGGTAAAGGGACACACTCCAATTGCATATGAGGGAACCTATGAAGCCCCATAGCCACTTCAAAGAACACTGGATATTCCTTATTTGCCGCGCACATTTTTGTTATCGCTCTCTTGAACGACTTCAACTCCTCATAAATGTCTTCATCCAATTGCGTCTGACATGGGCTGTGATAAATTGGGGCAACAATGCAATGCCTAGGCGTCAAAGACGCATGAGCAGGAAGACTCAGGTAGGTTTTGACCCCCATAGCAACGATTAGATGCTTCAACATTTGCTTGGAATCAAAGCACAGTGTACAGCTCTCCAAGCTCCTCTCCATTTTGTTGTGCTCCTTGATCGCCCTCATCTTGTCCCTCAAGTCCTCTCTAGCATCGCCTTTGCTCTCAGTTATTCTCTGCTCGAACAACTCATCCATATCCATACTCTTCGTTGCCATCTTAACAAAGATAGAGTCCTCTTTATGACTCGTCGACTCCCCCCTCTCCTTCTGGAACATGTCCTGAAGACTATATTTATCATCATCGGCAAAGTACCGGACTCGCTGTCCCTTATCGTGAGTGTCAACTTTTTTATTCTTTCTCCTGCCACCCTGAGGCTCCTCGTAACGACTTCGAGGCTCCAGAGGCCTTGACATTCCCTTGGAATTGGTGACAGTTAAAATGACTGCATCTGTTTCATTATTTTCTCCTTGTGATTCGGCCGACTTGTTCCCTAATTTTTTCATCTCTCGAGCTCTCTCTAATTTTTCCTTGAGCTCCTGGGCCATTTCCATATCCCCCATTATCTCAGCTTTCACAATCTTAGCCCCGAGTTTATTCAATTCGTCCTCAGACATAATTGTTTCCATTTCTGGTAAATTTGGATTTTCTTCCTCTGATTCGGAGTTATCCTTACATAACTTTTCTCCATGAGATTTTGATGGAGATTGTGACTGCTTAATCTTGTCATTGACCTCAGGTTTTTTCCAGCTTTTTGTTAATGAGTAAGACATCCTGGAAGCACGAGAACTCGAATTGCCAAGGGAATCGTCGACTGGTTTCTTGAATGCTAATTTTCGTGTGCAGTCTTGGGAGTGATATCGACTCCTATCTCTGCTCCTGGAACGACTTCTGCTGTGGTCCCTGCGATGGTTCCTTTGTCTGTCGATTTGATGAGATCGTTGGGATGACTCTGAGGCCTTAGAATTCTGCTCTGCTTCGTCGATCATTGATTTGATTGCATCGAGGGAACCCCATCGCTTTTCGGCGACCTCTTCTAGAGATATTCCCTCCTCCTCAGCCTGTTCTTTCGCCCGTTGGAGGCTCTTCCTCAGCCATTGAGCGTCCATGATTCTGGATTTTTTGGCTTCCTCCGGAAGACCCGTTCCCCCGTCCTTCCAATGGGGATTCAGTTCCCTTGCGCTCTGACCTGGCTTCTCCAAAATATACCTAGCTTTATTTACCTCTTCTTTCTTGGATTTTTTTTCTTTGGGAGTACAAAAAAATGCTCCCGAGAGGCTCATCCACTCGTCTCGTTCCAGCGGTTCAGAAGATGGATTCTTCGACAAGACTGAAGACTTTTCAATCCACTCGTCTTCTTTTTCTTCAGATGAGTCACTGGAAGAGTCGGAGGAGCTTTTTCTCCGCTTCTTCTTCGATTTCTTAGATTTCTTCTCCTTCTTCGGTTTCTTCCTGGATTTTCCGGACAGTTTTGCATCCACCGAAGGCAACATCCACTTGTCATCGCCACTCCGGCGAGCTCTCTCAGATTCTGCTGCTTTCCTGTGATATCTTTTCTCGGCCTCAACCAGAATTCTCTCTCTGGCATCTCTGATGCCTTGTCTCTCGGCATCTTTCACTCGTGAACTCTCAAAATTTATGTACGACATCTTCTGCGTTAGAATTTTCAATTTTTATTGATCTCAATTAATTTCCAAGTTTTTAAATTACTCTTGGACTCTGGGACACTTGAAAGTAGGTTATATTATTAGTACCGTAATACACACACACATCAGATATACTTGTGACTGGATTCTGGGTATTGACGTCACGTGATTGACATTGAACCAGTGATGTATTCATCATCTGGATTACCTCGTCCAATATAATTTTCTAGTGGTTTATGCATAGTATTAATTTCTTTATTTATTCATTAAGAAAGTCATATGATCCACCAGAGGAAAATAAATAGAATTGGAAGAAAGAAATATTTTATGAATCGAAACACTTTCCCTTCACAACATAAATTCCTGGCCCATAACATTTCTCCTATTTGTTTATGGAAACTCGCCGTCCTCATCATCGGCCATGAATATTCCTGTGCTAATACTCTCAATATTATTTTCCAAAAATGATTAATAGAACAAATTAAAAAACTCATCAATCTCCATAAATCATTTACACATTGACCATCTCGATTGCTTATTTTTCATTGCACATACCTGAGAGGTGACTGCGTGCGCAGACGTCTCCCTCCGCCCTGCGCAAGAATCCCCAATGAAGTAGTAAAATAGTAGGACAGTGGACACAGTGTTTCATCGAAGATGAAAAATGGATACAAATTTTAATTGACCTACTGCAGTAAGTGAAAATGACTTGGTGTTGAACGAAAAAATTAGACCTGTCAGCTAGTGCACTGGATAATTGCTGGAGAGAAAAATGCCGCCTATCGAGCTGTCAAACTCTTTAGTTTGCCATAACCTTGATCACATATGATCCTCCCATCAATTGTTTACCACAGGAGCTGATTGTTATGAGATATTTCAGCTGATGAGTAAGCGTTGAATACTCGGCGATTGCATAATTTATAATTCATTTATTTAACGGATATTCCGAGATATGAGCTATGGGGGGTGAGGACTATACGGGTCGACCTAGAAAAGTCTTTTCGTGATAGAATCTCGAGGATAACTGTAGAGGGAATTGCTTTGAATATATTTATTGGAGAATGAATATTGAGGAGAATCGTCTGAGGACATTCAGCGACTGGCCTCAGGACGCAGCAGTTAATGCCTCTAGAATTGCAAAGGGTGGTTTTTATTACACGGGTCACTCTTTGGAGGTTCAGTGCTTTATCTGTGGAATCAGAGTGTCCGATTGGAATTATGGAGATCAAGTGATGATGCGACACAGACAGGCCGAGCCCAATTGTCCATTTGTCAGAGATCCAGCTAGTACTTGCAATGTGCCAATTGTTGAGTCACTCGAGAGCATCACTGCTCAGCCAACCTCGTCTTCACATGTGCCACGGGAAAATGATACACATGGCAATTCTGATCAGGCCTCGAGGCCATCGACAATTGTCCAGAGTGAAAATCCCAGGGTTGAGTACGGGAGCTTTCCTCAGAGGCTTGCCTCTTTTCAAAACTGGCCTAGCACTGCTGCTGTCACACCTGAACAGCTTGCCAGGGCTGGATTTTATTATCTTCAATCGGAGGATATGGTAAAGATATGGGAGTTGATTTATTCCGCATGGAAGCCTTGTATCTGAACGATTTTTTGGTTCTCTAATTTTCATTACAAATTATGTAGAATCTCGTGAAAAGTGAGAAAATTATGTTTTAGTGGCACGTCCGGGTGTATGTGATAAATTTTGATTTTATAGTTTATTTTCTACTTGAGGGAGTCCACCAAAGCTATACTGAAGTACTGTTTCCAGATCTTCGGATTTTTGCTTCGTTTTCTCTGGCAAAGTACAGGCGAAATGAGCGTATTTGGAGTTCTCCCAGTCAATTCATTGATTAAAAAATTTTTTTTTTAATAAAATTCAAATTCAAAGTCAATCCTGAAAAACAATTATCTTATTTCTTTAATCTCCATTTTCGTGAATAATTGATTTCAACAACTGCTATTACACGCGTTTTAAAAAAATTTTCATCAATTCTGCGACAGAAAAACCAAAACAAAAATTCCAAAAATTTAAAGCAACCTTTCATGCCTAGATTTGGCGAAAGATCATTCATTTTCTCTAATTGCGATGAATAATAACGGTTTAACAAGGTTTAAAAGATAATTTCTAATCTCTCAATAGGTGGAATGTGCTTTCTGCCGAGGAATCATGAGAATGTGGGAGTTAGGCGATGATCCTGACGTTGAGCACAGAATTGGATTCCCTCATTGTGATTTTTACGCTCATCAAGAGTCAAATTCGGGTAACAATCCTTCACAACTTTACGATTGTCATTATCATTATTACTATATCTAAACAAGTCGGGGATGACACTGGTCTTAACCTTCGAAGTTCATGAATACAGCATATACATATAAATTTAAATCTCATATTCACACAGTCAGGGCTAAATATAAAGGTTTTGGTAATGCCAAGACAGTCCACACACGGCCTGTGACACATCGAGTGTAGAATAATAATTATTCCCGGCAAATTTACAATTTTTATAGATGGGGTCAGGTATTGTTCTGTGAAAAAAAAAATCTATAATACTGCAACAAGTATAAATAATGAACCATTGATTATGAAGTTGATGATGCAGCCCTCACTACCTCTTCTACGAAGTCATCAACATTTCATAACATAAATCTTGCGTAACAAGACGAATATTTGTCTCTTCAGGTGTGTCAACGGAAAAAGAAGAACTGGGAAATGTTAAACTACTATCGGCATCGGCTGCAGACTTACACAGATTAGGAATACAGAAGCATACCGCTCCTAGACAGCCTAAGCATGCCACTTATGAGGGCAGATTACGAACATTCCAAGGGTGGCCGGAGAATCTTCGACAGACGCCGGAAATGCTTGCAACGGCTGGTTTTTATTACGTTTGTGAGTTGATTGCGAAAAAGAAGAAAAACGCAAATGTTTTATTCGGGAAAATGAAAACATTGAACTAATAACTTCCCAATGAATTTCGTTTCGTTTTAATGGAAAACAAAATCCAGAAACTTTTTATTCAATAACTAAGTAACCGATGGGACAATTACTTCAGTCACAGTTAAATTATATGGAACTACATAGTTCCTGACATAAAAATTCCAAACGCGGGCAAGAGTAATAGTCAATTTTTTGGTTTACCTTCAAAGACATTCGAACATATCTTCAGAACGTCTACAAAATAATTCTAACGGTGAAGAAGCGTGGGAAAAGCATGCAAACTGTCTATTCCATCTTTAGAGTTCCTTTTTAAGCGCTTTAGCCCCTTTTCTCTCCTACGTATTAATTAATTCGTGTAGTAGTTTAATATATTGCGTGACTAAAGCTTCAGGAGACCAAGTTCGGTGTTTTCACTGCGACGGGGGTCTTCACAATTGGGAAGCCGATGATGACCCGTGGACGGAGCACGCCCGTTGGTTCCCCAAATGCGGATACGTGGCAATGGTTCGTGGTCAGGAATTTATTCGACACTGCGTGGATAATCGACCGCCCCTAGATCCCCTCATTTTTCTCGGCGTACCTGAAGATGGAGACGAGGATGTTACAGGTACATCGATGGGCACATCGAGATCTTCAGGTTCAACATCCGCATCCAGGAGCAGGCCAATTTCCGATTCGGAAGTGGAAGAGCTTTTGCACTCCACACCAGCAATAACAGCTCTTCAGATTGGATTGAATATGGGCAGAGTCAAAAGAGCGTTGAGAGAACGAATGGAAACTATGGGTACACCTTATACAAATGCTGATCAGCTGATCGAACATGTTCGTCATATTCATTTGACTGAAGAGAGCAATGGGTAATTGTCAAAATTTGCTGTTAAATTATTTATTGCTTGAGGTTGATGTCTGATGGACCAGAAGCTCATGGTAGAAGTGATGCTTCAATATATCCTTCGTGTAAAAAAAAGTCTGGGTCAGGAACCTTGTGAATTCGTATCTTTGAATAGTATTCATTTGTTAATTACCAGCAGAGTTGTTCTTCAGAAGATCATATCGAATTAAAAAAAAGTTGGCGAATAATATTCAAAATTGTAGAACTAGTCAGGGAAAACTAAAAAAGGCTGGATGTTTAATTTCATCGCAAACTTGTCTTCTCTTGTCAATACAGTGACAATATAATTTTCAGACTTGACAATAATGTGGAATCCTCGTCCTCCGAGCTTGCAACTTTGCTGAGTCAAGTGATAAGCGTACAGTCTTCATCAAACCGATCATCAGAATCAGCGTCCACTAATGGCAGGCAAAATATGGATGTCAAATTCCAACAAAATTCTGACGATAAACGAGATGATCCCGAGCACTCAGACGGCAAAAAAATGGAGGAGAGAAAAGCGGAAAATGGATTGAGCGACGAGCCACGTAATAATTTAATAGCATATGATTACAGTTTTTGTTTCTGCGAAGGAAATAATTTTATTTGGAAAGGTAAAAGAAAATAACTCGTGTTAATTTCTCTTCTTCCCTTTTCAGTGTCTCTAGAGGAGGAAAATCGGAGACTAAAGGAGGCTCGTTTGTGCAAAATATGCATGGACCGAGAAGTATCCGTTGTCTTTCTACCCTGTGGTCATCTAGCCACGTGCGTCCATTGCGCCCCATCACTTGCTGACTGTCCCATGTGTCGACAAGAGATTCGTGCCACTGTTCGCACTTTTCTTGCTTAAGGAATCTGGTTATTTCCGTTCTGATAACAAAACTGAACCAGATTAGTTTTTTAGTATAAATTCCAGATGAAAGAGAATATTGTACAAGTTAATTTAATAACTTATTTGAGCGAACATGTGCTGAGTTTGCGGTACCAAAGAGCTGTAACTTATTGAATAATGGAGTTGAGTAATTGAGCGGGATTTGGAAATTATCGAGGGGTTATTAACTATCGGATTCGGCGAATTTATTGATCAATCTCAAGAGTAACACGAGTACTATTCAAGTGAATGGATTCATCTATTATTGTTAAATTTTACTCAGTAAATATGGTTTTATGAAATCATGATATTGAAGCTAAAATTAGCGTTGCTTTAGAACTGTTACTAAATTAACTGACCCAGTAATGTCACCAGTGAATAATCCCTCGGCAATAACAGTACCTTTTTTTTTATAATCAACTCAGAATTTGGTGCTTCACGAAAGATATTATTTTGCAGTGGATCAATTATCCAAAAAAACATCCATCTTTTTTTGACCTCCGACTGATATCAAACTTGCTAAGCGATTCCATTCCACAATTAACTTGATCAGTCATTACCTGAATTAACTTCTCCAATCAAATAATTGCTGATGTATAAATCATTTTTTATAATTTAAACCCATGTAAAAGGAGATGATTCAGTGTTGAAAAAAAACCGAGCCTTAGCAATCATCAGTTATTTTTCTGCTGAAATTCCCGTAGAAAATTTAGGAGAAAAATAGGATTACAAAGAACGATATAAATAGCTGTATATATCATTGTTCAATGTTGACTCAGTTTAATGCTAAAATACAATATCCATTTAGAAATTGAAATCGCTGGTAACTTGTATTCGTTATTTATCCCGTATTGTCACTTAAAAAAACTATACATTTAATTTTTTATCAATGGAGTAGCGATTTTCAATTGTAATCCGTCATAGCAAAGTCAAACGGTATCTTTCATACATATCTTATCGTCTCACCACTGAGCCCTCCCACTATGTCAACTTGATAGTCTCACTAAAAATCAAGCTGACTGGGCTGTGGGAAGGAAACCGCACACGGTTTCTGATTATACAAAACCTAGTCCGCGTCAAAATATGTGTGATGGATAAAATATCGTATTTTCTTACGTTTCACGCAAACATTTGATTCTCAGAAATTGTCCACGTGAATAGTACAATAAAATCGAGTGGACAAAAAATAGCGCCGTACCTACTTAATTATTATACACTAATTAAAATGATTGCATAATGTTAACCAACGATGGCACAATCGACTATTGACTGAAAGTATCGTTAGATAATCGGTATTCGCCGGAAAAATTTTCCCGACCCAAGATTGCAGTATCTGCTCTCCAGAGATCTCGCCCCGAGTGAGCCGGCAGAAGCCGATGACTTATCCAATTTTCTAAGAAGCAATTAATCTCAAGTTTAGACTTGTCAACAGATAAATTCGAGCTCAAAGTGTAAGATACACGCTCACAAGTCGTGCCATATTGATATGATTTCTCCAATTCCCATAACAAATTGTCAATTCTGTTGACTTAAAACTAAACAACAGCAATAAAATATGCTTAGAAAGCGTAAAAGGGAAGTAGTTGCTCCAATTTGGAGAATGAAAATTAACGTTACGTGAGGTAGATCGATTTCTGTAATAGGGTACGTGGCCTGCGTCGTAGGGAAGCGCATTGAGCGTCCAAGGGGTGGGATTTACAGCCCCTGCAAGCCCTTGGAATAACAACAAAAAAAATATTGCGTGTATTCGGCCGCTAGGCCGAAAAACCCAAACGCTCTACGCTCTCTACTGCGTTTTACAATAATCCCAAATACGGAAAAAAAAAATTCAAAGTACCAACGAGAAAATTCATTGACTGACGCGCCCAACAAAGTCGGTTATTAACATTCTTCAAGTGCTTGTGTTTATTATCTCTATTTTTTGTTATTTCGTCACAACTGAGCGTCCTTTTGCCACGGCCTTCTCAGTCTGAACGTGCTTACATACAACATTTTCTGCCTTCTTCGAGCAATTTTAATAGTGGGGAAAACAGAAAGCGTTGGTCGACTGGGCTCGTGGCAGCTGGTCCCTTGTACAGTAATATCCAGCTCAGAGGCTAGGGAAGCCAAGTCTCGACGCCATTACAAGTGCCCCTCACTCGTTCCTCGCTTCGAAAAATTCAACGCGGCTTGTACGGGGGATCTCGCCGTTAATTCCAGTGAAATGTGCGAGTTCAGAGTGCTAACACTCCCGAGTTACGTAGACTCGTGAATGAAAAATAACAATTAAATAAAAAAAAAACGCAAAATTGCGAAGAAAGTTTTAACTTAAAAATCAAACTCAACGGATGGTTACGCTTTTTTTTTACGGAAAACACAATCCACTGGAATATTTTTTTGTTTTCTCCTGTCAAGACTGAATTTGTTAATATTTTTTAAAGTCTAGTGAACGTCGTTCACTTTTTAACTTGGTGAAAATAAATTTTCCCCTTTAAATTAAGACCGAGTGTTCAAGTGGAGGACAAGACCACGAATTCCAGAAGGAATTGGTATGTTGTCACTTACATACTAACTAATTAACTGTAGATAATTTTTTTGATCAGTAATAGCGTAACAGATGGGTCCCATTGCATTCATTAATTAGCATTGGTTGGAGATAAAGAACTGCTATTGCTATGACAATCGCGAATTCTGATGTCCCATGCGCGACGTAGAAAAAAAATGTTAAATGAAATATAAATAATGCTTCGATCACTGGCTTTCCTATTTGGGCGCGACGATAGGCTCAGCTCTCCCACCGAAAAGATCCAAGTGTTACTGGTAATTGCATCCCACGATTCGGATTATCTCGTGCGTCACTCGCAGTACATCTGGTGAGGGAGAAAAAAAATCATAAACAAATTGAAAATACGAAGGATAAATTACAAGTGAATTAAATCCTCTGTGAGTTTTTTTTTTGTTCATCAGAATAAATAATGGAATGATTGTACCGTGACTGTGTGTGGCCATTTCCTGTCCCACGTTTCCACCGTACAAAGAATTCTGATGTTGTATTTGTGTATATACTTCATATAAACCTGCGCCTGTGTGTGGGGTTTGTAATACCATACACAAGGATCCGTCTATCTCTTTTAAAATCGCACCATCTCGTTCTTTCCTCTACTCTCTCGCTCGTTGGCCGCCATCCGTACGACACTGTTGCCACGCGGACCCCGCTCGCCTGTGAAATACAATCAAATAAAAAATAAAAAGAAAGAAAAAGCAGCGAAAAAGGAATAATTTTTTGTGGCGTCGAGCATATGTGAAAGTTGAGATTTCAATTGAAAGAGGAAATAACGAGGATATGAGTCACTTTAGCAAACAGGAAGTGGCGATTCTTTCGAGACATCAAAATGCATTCATTATGTTAGAAAAATTGATGAACTTTCTGGGATAATTGATGCGTGGCTACTAATGAGATTGCCATACGGAAGCTGGAGAATGCGGCTCGTCATTCCGCAATAAAAAATCGAAAAATACACACAACGTGAACAATCATTATTCAATATACTGTCAGTTTGTTAAAATGCAGAATCGAAGGGGATTTCCCGTCTGCCAATTTTCCTGTTACCGTGCGAATTTCACGGTAGATCAATGACGCGGGAGAAGTCGCTGGAAATGGAGACAATATTTGCGTGGTACAGTCACACGCAACGAAGTTTTGAACAAATAGACTTCTTTTTATTAAAGAAATGCTTCGTCAATGGGTTCCCCAAGGACTCCACTCCTGCAGTGAACCCATGAACTTTGGTTCTGCTCGAGAATTGATATAATGTGGCTTCCACAAAGACGCCATCTTTCTTATTTTCGTCCTTACACGATATCAGTGGACATCAGTTTATGATTTGGCAGTTGAGGATGCTCGGCAGATAGGTCCACATCTCAGTAGTTTCTAGACAATTATAGCAAAGAGAGATCCCATTGAAAGGAATGTCCAGCGACGGAGTTCTCACGTTTGTGGTAGTGCAAATACGTAGAAGATAGCATGACTTGGCAATCGTATGGCGCTCGGTGTACGAATAACACGCGAGAGAATGTATGGGCTTGGAGGATAGGGGCTACAAACGGGGCCTCAATGCGTTCAAGAGGACTTGGCAACTGCGCATTTTGTTGTATTACAGGGCCGAACGAAATACACGGGTGAACGTGGCACGGACCATAAGAACTCTGCGGCCGCCTGTGATATTAAACCGACAGCAGGAGGCGTGGGCGGGGGCAGGGGAGGGTATTGAAGTGAAAAAGCCTGTCTGTGTTGGTGCATGCAACACCCATGGACAGCTGGAAGACACGTTTCGAGCCGTCGGGTGGCGCACGAATAGGCCTCGAGGTCGTTTCTCAATCTTTAGATCGTTCCCGGAAAGAAAATGCCCCTACTAGAGGGGCAAACCGCTCTGGAATCCGGTCGATCCCCTTTTTTTCGGTTTAGTGGTGAGAATATTTTTTAAAAAAAGGGGTTTAATTACCGATGGATGCTGCTGACAATTTGAGGTTAGATTGGCCTTCTCTGGACGGCGATCCGGGAAACACTGAGGGCGTGACATCCCCCGCTACTTCACTTGCACTGTTTTTTGCGGATGAGACGGCGAATCGGCGTTGAGGTCGAGGCAAGTGAATCGGGGAGTGATTGTTAACTTGGCGAATTGAAAAGGTTTATTGAAATGCTTCCAAAGTCGGTCGGCAGCATAAGTAGGGCTTTAAAAATGAAGAAATGTCATGTTTCCCGATAAATCCTCAAAAATTCTAGAATTTTCAGCAACTTCTATGACACACGCAATGTTTCCCGTGTTTAAGAATTTTTTCCTTAAATTATATTCAGTGCAACTATTCCAAAAATACAAGAATCAAATCCTTCAAATCCTTGGCTTTCTTTGACATTCCCGCGGAGATCAAATGATATAAAAAATTTTCAATAAATGTAGAACAAATTTTAAACAAAATTTGGTAACCGTGATATGGAAATTACAAACAAACTATTCATGACATAACTGCATCGAACTTCGACAGTCTCCAGATAAACTGTAAACAAAAACTTTAAGCCACGGGTTAATATTCCATCGGTATCTCGAGGGCCGAAAACAAATCGAGAATGACAGAGCGTGTGAGAGAGTGAGAGAAGGAATGCCGACACAAAAAAAGTGCCCGATAAATACGTAGGCGTCTGCGCATGAGTAGATATACTCGGGGATGAGTAAACAAAACGATCACGCAGTCAGCGACCGCGTGGGCTGGGAGGTAGAGAACAAGCGAGAGTTATTCGTTGTGTCGCAGTTCAAGGGGGAAGCGTTTCAACGTTCAAGTTACACTGAATATAAGGTTATAAACCCCCTGAAAACCCCACATTAATCCGGAAAAGATAATCAGAGCAAGTCGAGCATGTTCCAATGTCTGAAAAACTCAAGAAAAAGCCCCACACATTTATCCAATTGTTTTCTCCATTTTCAATTTATCCCGAAACTATCGATTTTTCTCAAATGTTTGTCCTTTATGGTTGCAGGGTAGAGAACGGCACAACAGCTGATCATTTTGCAGAGGAACCCTTCGACAATTAAGACGAAACAAAAAACAGAAATGATGGATTACATAGGACACCGGAGGGATGGCCTCATGCGAGATAATCTATCGTCCCTGAAGCCCTCGGAGAATCTACGTCGACAGTGTCCAAGCCCACCGGCATCCAATCAAAATTTAGTCGATGAAGTTGATAATTGCGACTACCGCTTGGAATCGGCGAGACTAGCGAGCTATGAAAATTGGCCAGCGACATTCATGGACACGCAAAAATTGGCTTCCGCTGGATTTTATTATACTGGTGAGAGAGATCGTGTCAAATGTTTTGAGTGTGGTGTTGAGATATTCGAGTGGGTAGAGGGTGATAATCCAATGTCGGATCATCAACGCTGGAGGTCGACGTGTAAATTTGTACGAAAACAGCCGTGCGGGAATGTACCAATTGGTGTTGATCCGGCTACAGTGCCAGTGCCACCTCCCAGAAGTAGGGATGTTTGTGGACGTTATGGAGAGGATTATCGACCAAGTGCATCGCCAGATTTTCGCACTGAGGGACAAACTGAATTTCAATTTCCCAGTACAGCCAGACTGGGAAGTCTGAGATTGGCCAAGGCCAAGGGGCCAGCGCATCCAGAGTATGCTAGTTACGATGCAAGATTGAGGACCTTCGACAATTGGCCAAAGTCAATGCCACAGACTAAGGAGCAACTGGCTGACGCTGGATTTTATTACACTGGACGAGGTGACGAGACCCAGTGCTATCTTTGCGGTGGTGGGCTTAAGGATTGGGAGCCCAAGGATGATCCCTGGGAGCAGCACGCCAAGTGGTTCAGCAAATGTTATTATGTTCTTATGGTCAAAGGCTGGTCGTTCATTGACAGCGTTATTGGCCAGAATGTGCCGCCACCGACGAGTGAGGTAAGATTTTGCACAAATTTTTATTTTACTGCCATAGAAACAGTGAGGTATATTGTCACTTTTCACCTTCACTATCGTTTTTGGTAAACCTCGTTTGATTAGCTAACATTTGAGGGAGTCCCTCGATAATGACTTATGTTGGACGTTGAAGATGCCTCATCCTGTACCTTAGAATCGTAATTAATAAACCGATCCATTAATTCGATTAATTTGCGGGCCCTCAGTCTTCGCTGGATGTAGAATTTGTTCTTTGAGGAGGCATTGAGATCGTTAGATTTTTCGAATCTGTCGGTTTCGTAAAATCAACTCAAACTTCAAAGTATTTTAATTAAAATATACAAAATATACGATTAGTGAATGTTCCCATTTGGTCATGTACCTTGCTTTGAAGTTTCATAGTAGTTTCGTAGTAGCGCTAATTTTCATTTTGAGATAAATTGAATAACCGGAATCGGCTTATCACGTTTCCCTAGAACAAGCTAGTTCCTCGTATCTTGTTAATTACTCACGTATCTTGATAAATAATGGTTTTATCGGAATGTGCCGACAGACTTATTCTCTAGAATATTTCAACGTCCATAAGCAAGGTTTTTCCATTGAAAACAATTAACAATTGTACTGTAATTTTCCTGCTTTCCAATGCTACTCAATACAGTCACAACGATCCGATTGATTCAATGAACTTTGATCTATTGCTATTAAAAGCAATAGTAAAAGTGGTTTTCCGTCAGAGAAAATATTTATTGTATACAAAAATAATGAAATAAAAATTTCCATCATCAGAGTATGAAAAATAATTATAAAAATATTTGAACGATGCCTCTTAATTTACATTTTCCCACTTTTGTACAGAATAAGAAGTTTGCTCGTGGAATTGCTCTTTGTTCAAACTGTTGGCACAAGGAAATATATTTGATCATTCTAATTGGAGCCGCTTAAAAATAATTGAATTGACAGTTAAGGGAGGAAAAAATGTTCGTTTTTCTAGGTGAAATTACTAATGACAAACGTTTTTCTTAATTTTTCTCCTTCAGGAAACCCTACAGATGAATTTGCCGAGCTTCATTGAGAAGGTCAAACAACCGCTGCAATCAGAAACAGAGGAGAAAGCCGAGGGTGAGACGGCCAAGGAATTCACATCCGAGACGGCCTCTTCATCACGCCCAAACACACCGCCCAAGAGTAAAAATGCCGATGACGCGAGGATGTGTAAAATTTGCTACAACGAGGAACTAGGTGTTGTGTTTTTACCCTGTGGACACATGGTCGCATGTGTCAAGTGCGCACCTGGTATGACATCCTGCGCTGTATGCAGGGAAAAGGTTACAATGACCGTTCGTGCTATAATATCTTAGTACTTTAAATCGTCACGATTTTTCTTTCCTCAATTTTTCCAATTGGTTCTCGATGCCAATGCAGATGAAGAAGAAAACATGAACAAGAGCAAAAAACTTAATCTGCGATGATTAAATTAATAAAGGAAAATTATAAAATCCTACATTCATTCGGGTATGACTTTGCGCCTGCTAAATGACATGACTCATGGAACATATCGCTATCAGGCACTGCTTCAGAAGCAATTTAATGGTAATTGGATGCCATTGTCTTGACGTCAGACGTACCAAGTGGTAATTCAATGATGCAAAGTTTCATCGTTTTTTTTTCTCAATGTGCGATTGGTTGGTGTATTAGAATTGGGCTGTCACGATAATTAATTTTTACGGTTTATCCAATTTCCATTAAAACCTGGACCGCGTCTGATTCTCGATAAATTGCTATTTTTATGATACATCAAAAATTGACTGTTGTACTTCCTACAATAATTAAGAAAAAACTTCTAGAAATAAGAACATGGAAATTAAAGAAAAAAAGGATGAGAAATGTAAAAATGTAAAGAAAAAAAAATAGCAAAAACCAACATGACGTCTAGTCGTTTGTCAGTATATCGCATTTGCGTTAAAGTTAAAATAAAGGAAGTGAAAGTATATAAAATTTAACTTGGGGTTTTAATTCTAACTTTCTTATGATATAAGGCAAAATGAATAAAAGCAAATTTAAAAGAATTAATAACTGTTTAAAGTGTTCTGTAATAAAAACAAAAAAAGTAAAATTGATGATGTAAAAATATGTATTACTAATTAGGGAGAGATAGTTTTCATAAAAAATTAATGATCATGGCTGGCGGGCTTTTTAAACACTCTGTGGAGCATTTTCTACCGATTTTTAGGTATTTTATTCCGTCATATTGATATGGCCAATGATTCAAGGTAAAAAGAAATATTAAAAAATACTTTGTGAATACATTGACGTATATATCGCGCGTGGAACTGACATCAGTTCTGTTTTTAATAAATCGCAGATGAGTCACGAAGCAGACGAGTTTCTGCACGTAAAAAAAAATGCACCTCTCACCTATTGACAGTTGAAATTTATGGAACAGACCATTCATGGGCCCCTATCGAAGACTTGCGAGGGTATTAAAAACTGTATTGAGCTTAAATGGCCGAAAATTCAATGACAGAAACATTAGTAATATACATTGCTGGGCTGGGTAATTTCAGCACTGCCTCCATTTTATAATGTTGCTAATTAAAAGAAACCGGGATATAAATAGATGTAAAAGCTCATGCATTTTAGAATTTAACGGGTTTATAGGTTGGGTTATAAGACTTATTAAATCAAATTCCTCCGCTGAATGGGTCGTCAAGTTTCATCTCCCCTCCTGCCCCCCTCTCTCCATCCTCTTTCATGGCACGTCTTGTTCTTGGATAATATTAATGCCGTAGTTAACGCTTGGTAGGTCCAAAGCTCCACTTTTTATACGGAAACAAAACAAGTTTTTTCCCAGTTTATGAGTGTTGATTTTGTTTTAAATTTTTTTTTTTCTTTTAATTTCTGGTGTGCCTTGTCCCCCGATCGTTCGATATCTGACGGACCTTTGACACCCTCTGTTCTTTCTGCCCAAGAAACTGGGTTTATGATAATGCCGCCGCCCCCTCATCAGCAAAGGATCCATTTATTATATTAAAATAAGCCAAATTTTCAATTTAAGAGATTTCTTTTTTTTTTTCTTTAAGTATATAGAGAGAAAACTATTCCTGGGTTGGTTCACCTATGTGAATTCCATAAATTATGCTAGTGATAGAAAATTCATGAAAATTTTATTTTAGACCACAGGTCCAATAATCTAAAGGATAATTGAGATTGTTAGGTGGTGAATTCCAAAATCAGGACTTGTATTTGAAGTATCGTTGCGTAAACATATGTTAGAAAATCATGGCTTTATTATAAAAAAAAAACGTGCGCAGTAAACTGTAGCTTTGTGGTGAACAAAATGAGCCTCCTCGAAGTCGAAAATATAATATGAAGGATGACGATGTAACCCGTTAATATCAGTATTTTCATCGCAAAATATTCTACTATTCTTCAACAGAATGTGATCTATTTCGTTTCTATTTTCATTTATTTTCAGTTTTATTTCTCTATAAAATTATAATCAATTGTTTTCACTATTGGGAACGCGATCCGATTTGATCTCAATGAATATTGTTAAAATGAGAGAAAGAGAGGAGAAATCGTACCATATCAGACGCATTTTTCACAATTCAATGGATTACAAATAGTTGGAGAGTGATTTCAGAAAGTTATTGTAAAATTGTGTAAACTAATATTGTATGGACGTGAAAAAAAATGGTCGTATGCGGTCGCGTTTATGAAAAATCGGGTTGCGTTTCGTAAAAGCAAGATGTTAAATTCATGTTTATGTACAAAAATGCCTATCTCAACATCTCTTTTTGAATATAAATTACAAACGAAAAAACGTGTCATTGTATTTATCATTTCGATCAACCGTACGAATGTACACTCTGATTATATAATATACATTAATATTGAATAAAGAGAACGAAGAAAAAAAAATTAATTGTTGAGTTGTTTATTTCGCTTCTGGAAATGTTTTAAAATGCCACTCTCCATTCTAAAAAATCACTAACAAAGGAAAGGGAATATAACTAATGAGCAGCAAGTACTGAAGACTTCAAGGACAACAACAGCTGCAAACAAGGGCAGAATTTAGTATTTTCGGAAATTGAAGGGGAAAAAAAAAATTTTTTTACGACAATTTTTTCAATAAGAATTTCTATGATATTGATGAGTTTGAGTTTGAGTTTCGGTGATGTATAGAAATTTCTCAAGAATGTATAATGCATTGATAATACCCCGTGGACTGCATTTCCAATATCATTATATAGTATTAGCTTATAGCTGTTTTTTCCATTAGGTTTTTTTCCGTCAATGAAGAAAATGCAGGCAGGGCAAACCGGTATCACAAGAGCCAAGGGACCAGTTTTATGAGGCCCTTGCATTCCATTCTCGTGGGAACGGCCGAGCAAATGTACAGTTTAAACGAATGGAAAGCCTCTCCAGGTTCTCCAGCCTCCCTCTCTCTTATATTCTATACTATAGTTTGCTCGAACTACGGGGCATGGTACGCTGGAAATATCTCTGGTACAGAGGGGCCGATTCATTCATCTGTAGAGAATAGTCTAGCATCATCCGGCCGACATTCCATCACAATGAAAGCATCATTTTAGCCCGGATATCTCAGTCTCCGCCTTGTGATTCCCTAACTACTTAACTTTCATGATGAGGCTTTAGCAACAGTAAATGATGAAGGATGTTTATAAAAAAAACTTTTCCAGATAAGGCTGAATTTGTAAAAATCCATTATTCACCTAGTATGTAAAAAATGCCCTCTATTTTTAATCTTATTATTGCTTCTAGAATCTTTTGTACAGATCAAGACACTATTCATGCCTGCTGTATGTAATAAGAAAAATTGCCAATTTAATTATGTTGAAGCAATTTGTTTTGTTATCCTGCTAACCGAAAACAAAATTTCCTGAAACATTAAGAATTGTTTGAAATGGAATTTCTGTTTTTTTTTTTGTTTTTATTCAGTATTATGTCATGTGTTTTTTATGATGACGCGAACGAAATGTTTAGGAAGTTGTTTACATCTTCTGGCTATGGGGAGAACTTAGGCAAGGTAATTAATCAATTAAATTGAGTAATGTTTATAATTCGGGTTCTATGAGTTGAATTAATTATTCACATGCGGTAGCCTCGTCCTAACATAGATACTGCGATAGTTCTTTATTAGAGGATGTCCGAATACTTTTTCTGTTTTTAGTATATTAGATTATTTTTTCTTTTTTACGAGATAAACATTCTGATAATTTTTACCGTTGCAACGGCTAATTCTGAACATGGAATAATCGTGCTCTCCAGTGTTTGAGTTCTACATAGAAAACGAATAACAGCAAAAAAATTACTCTTTCAATTTCATAATTTGCCGCCTACGTTGATGACTCACACGACAGGTGATGCCATCTATTGTCAGCCATCAGCGGAGGGCTTTTCTCATCAAAATATGATACAGTGGTAATTCTCAGTATATTCCATCCCAACCTTAGAGAATAGAAAATTTCATGGGTGCCCATTGTTTTCAAAGTGCTTTGAAACAAAAACAATATTATTTAAACAATTATTTATTTTTTTATCAACTACATAGAGTTTAACAGAACACTATGCCAGATTTATTTGACCTGGCGAATTTAATAAAGAACGTCGGGGTTGATGCTGTCAAAATAAAACAAGAGCCAGGACTGCCTGAGAAATCATCAACAGAAATTTTAACAGAATTATTTAGTACTTTTGATGCCGATGATCTGAACAATTCACAGGAGAATCAGGATGATTCCGATGTAGCTGACAAATCGAAGAAGAAAAAAAAGAAGAGTAAGAAGAAACATAAGCACAAGGAGAAAAAGCACAAAAAAAAGGAGCGAAGTGGTAGTGACAGTGAGCCTGATAAAGACGGTAATCACTTATTTATTTTTTTTCATTCTTATTTGATCTGTCTTTATTGAACACAAGCGATTTATTGGCAGGGACAAAAAAAAAGAAGAAACACCGGAAAAAATTGAAACGCAGGAGAGAGTCGGGCTCGGCTGACTCGTCAGATTCAGATGAACCGAGACTGAAAATTAAGAAAGAATATTCATCTCTGAATGCAGAAAAACGGAACAAAGATGATGAACCTGAAACGATGCTCGACCTGGTGCAGAAAGTAGTGGTGAAGGAAGACCCCGATGCTCAAGTGTCTGTGAATGGCTGTGATCCAAAACCAAAACAAGAGTCTGAGAGCCCTGAGTTACCGTCAACATCAAAAAATATTGAAAATAATTTTGATGACTCCGTTGTTCCTAGATTACTGGGTATCTACTGCAATTTCCATTCAATCACATATCAAAAAAATATAGAAAATCCTAGTGCTTTAGCTAGACAATTCTATTCCATTCTATTGTATTGGGTTTTCTGTAAATTTTTGGCGGTTTCTATTGAAATATTTAGTAGACCATATTTTGTGGATATCCTTACGAAAATGATATTTCTTATAGAAGTAACAAGAGAAAATCCATAGAAGAGTAGAATTATCTAAAGAATTCGATAGCATTTTCTATAAAATTTTTTCAGTGTGCCTTACCATTTGTCATTGTACTATCATTGAATAATCCTCTTTTAATTTTATGACCTAAAAATTAGATCAGCCGGTCAAACCAAAAATTCTAATTAAAGACCTGAGGAACAGTGTTGTCTACACTGAAACAGTCAAACAAGTTGAGAGTATAGAAAAGGAAAAAGCAGCGCGAGTGGAGGATGGAGAGATATCAGACAGTGATGATGACAATAGAACGCCAACATTGAGTCCAACTCCGCCTCTCGATTCGTTCGATCTATCTGACAGTCGTTTGTCAAGTCGGAAGCAATCGAGATATCAGAGAGAGAAGAGCAGTCCTGGCCCTTGTATGAAAAAGGATCTTCGACATATTTTGAAGAAAAAGGAAAAGATCAAGAAAGAATTGGAAAGTCGCAAGAGTTCCCGGAATGAGGATGACCCTCAAGAGAGAAATAGAGATTCGCATCTTAAGAGTTCGAGAAGCAGAGATAGAAAAAAGAGGAGCAAAGATAAAGAGGATCCTACGAAGGACAGAAAAGAGTCAGAGTCAACGATTTACTATGACAGTAAAAGTAGAGATCGCAGTCGAGGGAGGGATGGTAGACGGACGAGGAGCTCGGAGAGAAGACAGAGGGAAGAGGCTAGGAGTGAGAGAAGATCGGCGAGGAGTAGAGACAGAAGCCGATATAGCTCCGATAATTTTAGCAGTAATCGAAGTAGGAGTATGGATAAACATCGGGATAGGTACACCAGGGGACGAAGCAGGAGTAGAGAAAGAAAGTAAGTCTTGGCATCAATTGAAGCGCTAGCCATGAAAATGAAATGGAGAAATAATTTAAGATGAATATTTTCAGTTGACTATTTCACTCCATTAAATACTATTTGTATAGTTGTTCGGAGAAGTTCAATCAAGCAGTATTTCTATATTTTAATTTCGTGAAATATAAAATAAACTAGAATGTTATATTATTCAACTGGTTGGCTATTCTAATTTACATGGAATTATTTTTTTGTGTACGTTTCTATTAATTGTCATTCCCTCAAGTTCGATTTCGATTAATTTTTTCCCAGATACCCATCATTTTATAAGCTTTCATTTTTTAGGGAACGAATTGAAATTGACAAAAAGAAATTATTGGAAATTGCACGAAGAAATGCAATAAATATGATCAAAAGAGGAACTCTACCGCTGGCACAACAGGACAAAGCTATTGCTGCCATTCAGGCTGGTGGAAAAACAGTGGATGAGTTGATAGGTATCAAAAATATCGTTAATAAAATATTCATAATAAATTAAATAAATTCGATCTAATTATCTTAATATTGTGCCAGATTTTTGTAAATCTCTTTCCAAGTCGGAGGCACTTGGCGAGCTCTCGAGTGTCTCCTCCGATGAGGGCGGAAGTGAATTGGAAAAGGGTTTTCATCATCCATTTTTGTTAAAAGAGCGACCCAATTCAATTATAATGAACATACGAGTAAGTAGTGCATTCTTCAATTGATTATTCCAATAAACTTTGAGTATTCAATGGATATTTATTCCCGCAGGATTCCAAACAAATACCCACTAAAACATTCCAAGAGAGAACAGCAGAATCATCCAATCAACTGCGACTTCAATTTCCCGTGTCCAGTGGTCAGCAACATCGCAGAACTGGTGATTAGATAATTTCTTTCAATTAGACTTCTCTTAAAATTAACGATTGTTAATTGTATAGTCCATTGATTTTTGTTTAGAAAACGAGTGGATAGACGTGACACCTACGCCGCCAGCACCACCTCCAGTCAAAAAATCGGAGCCAAAAAAGCAATTTGTCCCGGCTGCAACTCCAGCAGCTGAAGAGCCATTTGCTATACTTCCATCACGTCCAAAAACTGCTGAAGTACCAACACCCATTCCCGAACCAACAGCTGCCCCGTTAATAGGCCCCGTAGCACCACCAGGCGTTATTCCTGTAGCTTCGAAATCTGGAATTTTTGCTCAGCCACCAGTAGAAGTACGTCAATTAATTTTAGCTAATTATTTCGTCGAAAATTTTTGGTGGGCCATTTCTCCTACAAAAACACATTTCCGATTCTTTAAACGGATGATTTTGGCACAAGTGGGCACTACTTCATTCAAATTAAATAGAATTATTATTTGAAATAGGTCCGTGCGAGAAAATAATATTTGAGATCATTTTTTTAAGAGGAGTAGGAGTAGGAGGTTTCATTCCATCAAAAACTATATATTTAAATGGCTTTTTAGAATTGAAAATAGTAAATAGTCGTTCTAGTTCCAAATATATCTTGCCTGAAAAAAATATAAAATTCTTCTTCACAGAATGTCGACATCGGAACGATAGTTTCTCAACGCTTGGCGGCTATGAGAAAACTTCGAGAAAATCCAAATGACGTAGAAGCCCTCAGTGAAATGTATCACGCCCAAAGTGAGGTACATATTGCCCATAATTAACCTCATTACTCATTCGAGATTGATTGTTTAATGGAAAGATAATATTTGTAGATGAGAAATTGGGCGGAGAGTAAACAGATGCCGGGTCAATTCACAGGCAGCACCGGCGCTAGATTGTTAACTCCAGCTGAACTCACATCAGGTTATCAAGCATGGGCTCGTAAGGTAATGCCCTTCGCAATATAAAAGTCCTCTCTCATATTCCCAACAACTTTAAGCCCCAGTTTTTACATACAAAAAAAAAATCATAGAAAATCTCAGCGAAGTCGTTAGACAATTGTATTGGACATTAATAGAATTTTTTTTATAAGAAATATTGGATAAAAAACTTAGTAGGATTCCATTTTTCTATACAAATTATTCCATTGTTATATTCCCTGTAGAATTTCATTAACTTAATTTTTCTAACTTTTTCCACTTCACTTCCTTTTTCGAGACAATTGAACAATTAAAAATTGGAGAATTATAGCTGATAAAATTCTATGCAAAGCCTCTCAATAGAATAAATTTTATGGCGAACTGGAAGCCTATTATATTTTTTCTATGGAATATATTTTTTAATACATCTCTAAAAAAGCCACCGAAAATTAATGAAAAATTGAATAGATATGGAATAGAATTTAATACTCTAAGATTTTCTATGACAATTCTTCCTCTGTATTTTCTTTCTTTTTTTTTCTAAATCAATTATCGTGATCGGTTGCTTGTAACAGATTTTCAGGTACAGTCTTGGCATTGTGACTGTATCGTAGGCACAGACCACTTCTCGAGGGAGAGGTGGATTCTGTGGCTGCGCGGACACGGGAGTAGCGTTGTCTCATTAATAATATTATAGTTGCTTACTTGTGACAAGTATCACAAAGGGATATCAATTTATTTGTCAATGCGTCACATTAATAAGGATTATGATGATAATGTTAGAAGGCAGAGGCAACGAACTCCTGTGAGATTACAGCTAACTATAATCAGCTTCTCATGATGTAGGAAAACATAATGCCGATGATTATGGAAGCTGGAATACTTAGCTGTAGTCTGGATCCACCTGAGGATTTGTTACAGGCAATTATACGCTCCATAGAAGAGACATCATCTGCTGCCTGACGCGATAATTTATGATTAAAAATCATTGTTGGTAAGTATGTCAGCTTCTTCTGGCAAATACTTTGGCATAATACATTTGATTTATTATTTGATCATCAATCCATTTGATTAAAAGTCCTTTCCTATTGGAAACTGTACATGCATATTTTTCATTCAATTTCTATTGAAATTTTTGTGATTATGGAGTGCCAGATCGAGTACGGAAGGTTTATTCTTCAGAAATTTATTTAGTATTGATGACGAAATTGACATTAGGATCAACTGACGTCGGCACAGCCTGTCTCCGGAGGAATGGGAATGGCATTACTGCAGAAGATGGGATGGCGTCCCGGAGAAGGTTTGGGAAAGAACAAGGAGGGGACTCTTGTACCATTGCAATTGGAAGTCAAATTGGATAAGAGAGGGTTGGTTTCTGATCAAGACATTGGGATGAAACCTGGCAAACTGGCAAAACCCGTTGTACCTACGACTAAAACTTTAGAAGGTTTGTAATAGCATCAAATTAGTACAAAGAGACTCTACAGGCTTCGTGTTTGCCGAGGAAAATTGAATTTATAATGAAAAAAAAAATTTGTCATTGTAAATGATGCGCGACTATTGCCGGAATAAATGACACACTTCGCCTCCTACGTAATTTCATTTGAAGTTGAACTCAACATATTATCGTTACATCGCAATTCTATTTCTGTTCTATAAAAAATTTTAGGAAATTGTCTGCATCTTCCTCAGGTTTGAGGATATCACAAAAAATATGCGACTCGAGTGTTGCAACTTCCTCGAGGAAATTCTTATGTTTTTCTCATTATGCAGGCAAACATCCGGTATCTTTGCTTGGGGAATTCTGTTCCAAACGAAAATATGGAGCTCCCGTTTACGAGATCTGCTTCGAGTGTGGACCCGATCACAAGAAGAATTTCCTGTTCAAGGTAAGGCACTGATAATCAGTGAGTTTGGTTTTACAAATTATCTCATTATCATTTTTTTCTTTTCCCATTAAACATTAAGGTGATAGTGAATGGAATTGAGTACAAACCGAGCGTTGCGAGTCCAAACAAGAAGCAGGCGAAGGCTGAGGCAGCGCAGATCTGCTTGCAGACCCTCGGTTTACTATCTGCATAATTGTTTTTTTTAATCCACCGATTACTGTAAATTGTACATTTTGTGTATGATAGATTTTCCGTCTTTAATAGCGTCTAATAATAAAGAGAAAAATGAAAAAAGAATAAAAAAATGGTGAATTTTTTAAATCGCGTTCCCTCGATTCTTTTACGCGAAAACACTGATCTTAACGAATTATAGCTCTTGGGACATGTAATTTGCCCGGATGAATCGCACATAAGTGGTCTCACCTAGATGAAGAATTTATGGTTCGACAGCACGTTTCAGGTTACCAAATGCCCTCTCAATTGTAGCGTATCAGTTCTTTTTAAAACGAGGCTTCAAGACACATCTCGTAACACTTGAATTAGAAGAAAAATGAAAAAAGAAAGATTGCGGCAGTGTTTGGAGCTGGAATTAAGACTCAAATTGCTAACAGTGCAGTTGTGATGTTCCCGAATAAGACAGCATTTCCCTTTTTCGCTTTAAAACCAGAATTGGATAAATTCTATTGATTTTGCATATCTAAAACATCATGTGGAAAATTGCCTGAATGTTTTTCTTCTCTTGACAGCTGCATAAATGTCATGAATGCAATAAAAAAATACCGATAACATGAAGGAGTTCACATTGGAAAAGAAATAAAATGCGCATTTGAATAATATGTACGGATTTAATGCGAAGTATTTTTGACGAATCGCAAGGCTGACTAGTCTCAGACATTCTAGCGTTAAACGAAACAGACATGAGGCGTTTCCATCTTTGGGTGGGCCACCTGACTGTTGAACAACCGTTGACGAGAGATTAATCGTGACATTCACTAGGCCTACTGCCAAATGATTTCCAACAGTAGCATTTTTTAAAAGCAATTTCCCATACAGCGACTGTTCCAAAAATCATGAAGAAAATAAATTGACCACAATTTCTGAGCTATCCGACAGACTTAAATTCTATTCTTATCAGGAATGATGCAATGGCCCCATTCAAAATGACATGGCAATACCAGAAACATCTGACCAATATCGTCCATGAGGTGGTCTTAATTTTCTCCTCGTGTGTACAATCGCGAGAGATGAAAACACGCAGTCGTCTCAATTGGCGAATACGTCCTCGTAAATTCATTTCAAGATCCACCAATTTATTGCATGGCAATGGCATTAATGCATCTCGAGTGTTGTCTGCCTACGAATCTTAAGGATGATGGACACGCGTTTCCATTTTTTTCCTATTTTTTAGACATTTTTCACGAATTAATGATTGGATCACTGCAAAAGCGGAGAACAATGCAGTAGAAATTAGGGTTCAGTAAAATATTTTGACTCCTTAGTAACCCTTATCTAGTTCTCCGGGAACAATACCCCAACTTTTTAGTAAAATTCCTTTACCCCTCATTAAAAATTGTCCAGATGTGTGCATAATTTTTGTAATAAATCGGGAACTCTGCTATGAGGTTGGGCAATTTTTTCCGAACATCGAAAACGCTACATAATTACCAAATGGAACGCGAATTTTTTCTCCGGATAGTTATTGGCTCGCAATGTTCCATTCCTAGAAATCCAACTTTTAAGATCTTTTCTTCGTTTTCATAAAAATTCACAATAAAACAATAGAAATCGGCGAATGAGTGAATTAATTTCTGAAAAATCTAAATAGGGGTAGACCATTCTCAATATTTCTCATGATAATTACAATCAATACAGTAAAAATAGAGAATAAAGAAGAAAGGAAAAATGTGTGTTACATTTTGGCATTCGACGTGGGCGTGCGGATGTCCCGGGGCCAAATTAGCGTGACGGCTACACGGGCATCAGGAGATAAGGCGTAGCTCTCACATGGCTATCAATACCGGACACGTTAGCATACACGTATATAATCGGCCTTGAAAAATACATGTCGAGAAATTTTGTGGTGAGAAGTAGCCATCCTCCTAACGGATTCTCAATGAATTTTCGTCACCAGTTGATATGACACTCAGCCTCTGTGTCGTATCAGTAGACGGAAAACGGTGTCGTAATGTGCCACTTTCTAAGGTCATTATTTATCAATTCAATTTTAATACTAACATTTAAACAAAAATAGGGCGCGTGATAGATTTGGGCACATGTAGTCTTCTATGGATATCAAATACTTGTATTCAGTGTAGAATAACTCAATGATTGACACCAGGTATTAATTGCGAAAGAAATAAATGCACACGGAACTCTACAAATGGACACATAAAAATTCTTTTTTCTCAGAAAGCAGTCTTGATTTATTTTAAAAAATGAATGCCTTAAAAATTGGCGAGAAAATAAGATCTGCCAGTGTGAAAAAGAATTTTTATTGCAAAATTTTGCACTGAAATTGGGGCTATCATAGAGTCAAATGGTTTTCTCATTGAAATATTTGGCATTCAAACCCGAAAGTTGTAAAATAAATCGAGTCAGTTTGAAAAATGATATTCTGTTGCAAAAAAAATCCTTTTTGTCTTACAAATGAGTACAAAATTATTAGTGTAAAATACTATTTTCTTAAATGAGTCTAGTGTTCGGAGGAAGCTTCAAAAAATGTTACGCTGGATTTAAAAAAAGAACGAGTGACAAAGCAACTGAGCACACTTTAACATCGGTAAATTAATGAAATTATGGAAGCAATAGCGGAGGAGATGGGGCATAGAGGGATGAGAGTAATAAGAAATGCAGGCAGTATTGTTGATTGCAGAGTTGGTAAGAATCTATAGATCAACGAGTTTAAAATGCGAATCGTATTTGAGGGGATTGGAGGTGACCCTGGGGCGGATCAATCCATCTCGAAAGAGAAAAGCAGCCGCCATTATTCACATTTTCCAATAAATTGCAATTTAAACGTCTACGCATCACAAACAGGCGAAATCCGTACAACTAAAATGTATTTCATTTGGCCGTAGCAATTGCATAATGATGCACCGAAAATGATTGTACATTGGCTTGCATATGGTTTGTGCATCAAGTGGATATAGTATTCCTCTGCGGGGGATAATGCGAGTAAGTAGAGCTCTCTTGTCTTGCTCCGAGGAGAGAAAAAAGAGAAGGCAATAAAAATATGTAGGGACGACGTGCATTATCGTTTACGATGGTATAACACCGATTACGGGTGTGTCTTGGGGTTCTGAAGGTCTGCTATCTCGATTTTGACGCATTGTAGCAGCTGAGAAAATATGAGATCTCGCTTGATTCACATGGAGAGAAATTTTTGTAGGAAAAATCACCGTTTCGTTTGGTTATCGTATAGCATTTTTGACGTTCTGGAAAAGTTCAACAAAAATTATGTACACGTCTAGACAATTTGTAGTGAGGGGCAAACAAATTTTACTGAGAAGTTCTGGATTTTTTCACCGAAAACTACACGGAGAGAATTTTTGTAGTAAAAATTACCGCTCCGTTTTGTAATCGTGTAGCATTTTCAACGTTCAGACGAAATTACTCAACCGAGTAGTAAAATTCACTATCTTTAACAAACATTATGCATACGTCTAGATAAATTTTAGGGAGAGCTAAACAAATTTTACGGATTAGTTGGGGAGATTTTCAGAAAATACTAGGTAACTTTTATTAAGCAGATGATATAAAAGATTCGCAATTTCTACTGAATTTTTCTCTCCATGAACGTCCGCCGGAAAAATTGTCAAGGTAAAATAAACTTTACGCATTTCAGGAAACCAAATTTGGTAATGGGATGGAATAGATCCCGAACTTAGGAGTCCAGTTTTGTGACTCGTACAGTATTTCTTGCGAAAATACAAACAAAAGGATGTGTCGCCGTCGGAGAAAATTCTAAACTAAAAAAATGGCTTAAATATTTAAGTAATTTAATTGATAAGTTCTTCAATATTCTACTCTACCAAAAAGGCATTTCTACTGCTTCTCCAAAAACTGGACTCGGGCGCTATGACAAAAATCTAAAATTTGCTGAAAGTCGATTTTTACTACATAATAAACTAATTAGTTTGATGAATTATTGGTCATATGAAATTCCCTTAAGAACATTTCTTGAAAGCTGTTGTAGATGAGTTAGATTTTGAGAAAAAAATTACGTCATCAAAAATATAATAGAGAATTAATCAGGAGGTCCGTATGTGACGGCCCTCGTTGGACTGCCGCGAGGAAGGGTGACAGGGAGAAAGAGATAGAGAGAGAGAGAGTGAGAGTGGGAGCTCGGAGGGGGGTGGAAGAAAAATCGAGGATACATAAATGGGTTCGGGGATTATGAGTGCATTACCTATAGATGGATGGACACAAGGAATGGGGTCTTCATATTGATTGACCGGTGAGTTTACGGCTCGTGCGTCAGTTACTGCCGATACCCTCTCGTCTTTTGCATTTTGCTCGGATACATCTTATCCCCACCAGTCACCCAACCTCCATTATCGGTACATGAATATATCTGGAGGGTCAAAATCAACGGTTATCGATTGAATTTAAGTGACTAACATGAAAACCCATATAATTATGATTTTTAATGGACCATTTGAAGTTTTTATTCTGTATTAATGCGCATCGCAATCTCGATATTGTAGGCTTGATGTGACATTTATTGCGGTGTCTTCCGAAATTGCTCTTTTTTTCCCTCACTGAGACATTTCATTTTCATGGCTTTACATTCCAATTGCGTGGAGAGAGAACGAATAAGAATTTAACTTAATGAAAAACGATACGTGGAACGACCGACTGTCATACGAATGGCGATGCTCAACAAAATCGTATTATTAATTCACTCTTCGGTACGAATTTGTCTGATGAGTATAAAAAACCTGGCTATGGCGTTCAATCAAAAATTAATGAATTTAAAGTTTCTCTGATTAATGCACGGAGAGAAAAATTCAGTAGAAATTACTGTTCCGTTAGATGTGAAGAGAATTTCTTTTTGTAAAAATGACCGGTCCGTTTGCTAATCGTGTAACATTTTCGGCGTTCGGAAAAAATTATGCAAACGCATAGTAAAATTCGTGATATTTAACAAAAATTATGCATACGTGAGACAAAATATAGTCCACAAATTTTACTGAAGCGGTACAGTAATTTTCCCGAGCGACCAAGATACTACAGGATTATATAATGGAACGGTAACGTCTACTGAATTTTTCTCTGCGTATATAGTTGTATAGTACTTTGGCCGCTCGGGGAAAATGACCTTACTACTTCAGTAAAATTAGTTGGCTCCTTAATAAAAGTTATCTAAATGTGTGTATAATTTTTGTTAACTGCTTAATAAAAGTCCTCTAGTTTTCCTTGAAAAATTTCCCAACCTTTCAGTAATATTTGTTTACCTTTCACTAAAAATTCTCTAGACGAGTGCATAATTTTTATTAAAGATAGTGAATTTTATGCGATATATGATTGCCAAATGGACCGGTAATTTTTACTAAAAAAATTCTCCCCTCGTAGAACAACAATTTTATGTGTTATTTGGTTTGATATTACCCTAGAAAATCGCAAAAAAATACATTCATCGATGATTCACTGACAACATCTCAACATCACTAAGGACGACAGACTTGCCATTTTTCACGGGTGAGTTCTATTGTCACATTTGAATTCGACATCTGAGCGATAAAACGAATTATTCGTGTCTCTCAGGTTTCACCGGGCTTGCAGGAATAGAAGGCGGTTCCCTCTGAATAAATACGAACGAAAGCGGTGAAGGAGGTGGGGTAGTTGTTAATACCATTATACGAGGGGATGAAAGAAAACTACCCTCTGCTGTCGATGGTTTTTCCACCTTTTATTGGAATATTCTTTGGGCCCTGAAGTGGGCGTTACACAGTAGAAATGCATGTCTGGATGTCAGGCACTTTCCTTAGACATTTTTCCGTTCAGATGCAAACTTTTATTCTTGCTTTTGCAACCGGCAGTCGTTAAATTTAGTAATTAAAATTACTCAGCAAACATTTGTTTTCATCCCAAATATTCTCTTTCTCAAGTGCTCACAGTCAACATTTGACATGTAAGAATTAGTCAAGTGTCCAAATGAATTTTCGATGCAGCTGAAATACCAACGATCATTTTTTTCGATGTCACCTTTATCGTCTCCTACAAAAGTAAGAAAACACAATTAATCGATTATGTTCATTTCCCATATAAAGCACGGGTATCAGTGCATAAATTCCAATTAATCGCGTCGATGAGGTGGGACATTGTTAGCCACTGGAGTTCAAAAGAACTTTTTTTTTCATTATTCTTTCATTGGATTTTTTTTATTGCCAGCATATCTGATCGAGGATTTATATATTGGTGCACGTCAATCGTGTATATGAGGCGTCGATCGAAAATGTACGGGTTGTGGGGGGCATTTCTATAGGTTGGGTGCGGCTTCGAAGCTCTTACAACGGAAAAGGCACATCCCGTGGCCTGTCAAGTGACAGTCGAGGATATACCGGGTGCACGAACGAGCGCGAGGTCGCGCATGGATCCTCGCCCATCCGGTCAGATTCATCGGTCAGATCATTTTATGCTCTTTTACTCGGATTTTTTTTATACATTTCTTTTCATGACATCCAACTGGACCCACTCACAGCCTCTCCAGCCGTTTTTATCCCCCAGACTCAACTGTCACGGGGAGAAAATGGAAGAGGGTGGGGTGGGCAATGAAAAATATGTGCAAGAGAATAATTGCATGATTGCACATGAGATTGTCTCAAATCGCTTGTAATGATCGCCAATTTATAAGTACATCTCCACGTCAACATTTACGCTCAATAAAGTTGGGAAAATACTTTACGGATGTTTATCCAAAACCGCAAGTATTAAAACAAATTATTTGTTTTTGGTCAGTTAATTAATTGATAACAATTTTAATCCACTAACTATTTTCCTTGATTTTCCTTTCAGCGGCAACACCATTTATTGCGAAGACGGGGAGAAAAATTCTGTGGAAATTTCCGTTCCGATAGATAATCGTATGGTATTTTGGCCGCTCGGGGAAAAATACTATCAAATTTGTTGCCTCCTCAATCAAAGATTTGTAGATGTATCTAAATTTGTTAACTACTTAATGAAAGCTATCGAGTTTTCTATGAAAAATTCCCCAACTTCTCAAGAAAATTTGTTGGCTCTTCCGTGAAAAATTTCTAGACGTGTTCATAATTTTTGTTAAAGATAGTGAATTTCACGATGCGGTTGGGCAATTTTTTCGAACACTGAAAATGCTACACGACTACCTGGCGGAATGGTAATTTCTACTGAAAGATTTCTCTCCGGAAATCATTGAAAAACTTGACAGAATTTTCTTCGACAATAACAAAAACAACACTCACTCGACAATTTATCGACAATGGTTAAATAAATACACCTCAATGCGCTACTCGCCCAGTCAAATTTTTTGTGTATTATTGTTCCTGTGCTTGTTCAATTGTGCTCGGAACGCAATTGGTTCACAAAAAATTCCTCCCCCATTATTATTCTCCTTTGAGATACTAGACAGACTTTCATTCAAGTGTTACAATGGCGGAATTTAATCCTGCGGAAATGACGATAGTCCATTTAATTTGTAGGCCATAAATCAATTAACCTATATTAGTGGTATTAGTAATACTATTTAATTGATTAATTATCTTTTGGAGGGATGGGGCGGCCCGCGTGTGGTCCACATTATATTTGACTCGATTGAATTTTCGGTTGCGAATGCTTGTCTTTCGGAGATTTAAATTAATCTATCGCCCGTCCTGTGATTATATGGAGGAATTAAAAAAAGTGTGGAAGATATGAACCGCTGGAAAGCCGCTTACAGTCGTAAGATTCTTTACAGTGTCTAGCGCCGGCGGGCAGCGGCGTATATCGAGTAACGCACGTCATAAAGTCGTCGACATAGAAACTTATGGTGTACTATAGTTCAGTAAATGTGAAGAGCAGTAAACAAGGATGAATGCGCAATTTGGTAAAATGAGAAATTTGTTTCTTATTCAAAGTTGTTTTGTAATGTAGGAGGGAAGGGAGCAAAATAGATACTTGATTTTTTTCGTGGTAATATCTAATTCAATTGCGGCTGCAACTTTGAACGTTCATGAAATCTTGTAGTGAATGTGGAAATTCAGGGTCGTATGATTGTTCATGTTAAGGTATATGCGGAGAGAACTTTAGTAAAAATTCCGTTTAATAATCAAGTAAGATTTTCGACATTCAGGAAAAAATACCCAACCTCATACTAGAATTCACTATCTTTAACAAAAATTATGCATACGAATAGACATTTTTTAGTGAGGGGTAAATTAATCAGAGACCAGATTTTTATTAAGCTGTCAACAAAAATTATACATACATCTAGATTATTTTTATTAAAGAGCCACCAACTTTTATTGAAGCGGTTCTGTAATTTTCCCTGAGCCAGGCCAACTCACTACACTTTTATATAACGG
The DNA here is from genome assembly GCA_030522845.1 of Psyttalia concolor. Classification (NCBI taxonomy): domain Eukaryota; kingdom Metazoa; phylum Arthropoda; class Insecta; order Hymenoptera; family Braconidae; genus Psyttalia; species Psyttalia concolor. The sequence continues at coordinate 51,360 of JAPYZM010000130.1, forward strand.
AACGGTAATTTCTACTGAATTTTTTTCCCCGTGTATTTGAGAAATTTTATCGGCATCTGCAATTCCCAAGCTCACTGTGGAAATTAACTAATTAATTAAAAATCAAGAAAATTAAAAATTTCATGTAAATGATCGATCTTTAGAAATTAAAAAAAAAATTCGACAGTTCTATTTCAATATGTCAATTTTCTTGAAAAAAATCCACGGAAAAAAGACCAAATTTTTCCTCCAGATCGAAATGAATCAGAATATTTTCATCGATCATAAGCACCTTGTGATATAAGAGAGACGAATTTTTGAATGAAAAAATTCACTCGTTCGATTGGCTGACAAATTAATTGAATCCATTGAAAATTATGGAGAATCGGAGAGAGAATATGAAGAGCGAGAGTGGACGGGCAAAAATCTATCTGGACTGGGGAATGAAAAATTTAAATTTTATGAAGGGAAACATGTGTGCATAATGCCTGATATATATATATTTTTTTGAAATATGGTATCGATGGAAAATGAGGGAGGTGGTTTGGAGTCTGGGCTCTATATATTGGCAGCCGTCTCCCACGCCTAACCACTATCATTCTCGTTGCGGTAGCCTTCGAGGACGGTACACGCTCCACGCGTCCTCACTCTTCTGGCGCTTTTGCTCGCGTGCGCTTCTCTTCTTCACCACCTTCTCTCTTATTTACTCACGTTCTACGTTTAGCACGTGCCGTTATTGCCGCTATTGTTTATCCCCCTATAATATCAAGTAATAAGAAATAGTTAAAGTAAATATTCAAATAACCATGAGATTATCCCCCACTGACAATTTGTTTACATCCCAATTTAGAATATAATAAAACAAGAATCACGTAACCAGTCAATTTTTATGAATGAATATAATAAAAGAAATCTGGACATGCCTGAAAAAAACCAATTATGCATTTAAAAAAAGAACAAAGTTGTCATGTAATGGAGAGTGGTAGAAATTCCGAATAAATCAAAAGCGCTTCAGTGAATTTTTCCAGTTATTTTGTTTATTTATGATCTATGGAAAAAAGTGACGTGTACTGACTGATGAAGAAATTGTGATCGCGGAAATAATTGTATCGGCTTTCACGTCAATGGGTGACACTCGCGATTTCTCCCGTGCATCGGATATATTCAATTCTCTCGACTTGATTTTGTTCCTCTGATGCCCGATTTATTATAACTAAACCTGTGTGTCCACAACGTTCCACTTGCTGGGGAAAATTTTTCCTTGGCAAAACGTGAAATGCGATCTGTGCTGTCATTGAATCGTAAGTTGTGAGTTGAATGTGAAGTTAAGAACGATGGTTCTATTGAGCTGAGAAGTAACTGGGGGAGGTTTATCATGGAATGATTTGTCTGGTGAGTTTATTTAGTAGTTGTTAAAGAAATTTCTGTTTTAAAAATAGTATATATCGCTACGGCGAGCGAGGGAGGAAAAACCCTTTTCCGTCAGACGTTGGCGAAGATGTTTTCGGGCTAAAGTTGGCGAAATGCTTTTTTTATTAGTGGCGTCATTAAACTACATATACAGTTTCTTATTTCGTGAAATTATTTTTTGAAATATCTTGGCAAAACTATTCACGATGAGGATGCATGCAGCTAACGGATGGAACTTTTTATTCTCGGCACTCTTGATTTTGAAAAAAAAAATCATGTTGAGATTTCAAAGGCCTTCAATGAATTCTTATGGAATTGCATCGCTCATAATTAAATTCTCCCTTTTTGTAAAACTGAGTAAACAACGAAAATCGTAAAACTACTTCTGTGAAAATTATTAAATAAACAAAAAATAAAGAAGACAAGACAAGACGAGTGAATCAAAATTTTGGTCAAGGCTCGTATCGTTTTGATACTTGGCAAACGTGTTATTTATTTCCGCCACGGAGAAAAAAATAAAATTGGACCAAATTCATTTGTTTGGGACAACCAAATGTTGCTTTAAACAATGTTATTTTGTAAAATTTTTGTCGGAAGAACATTGGATTGACAACATATGATTTTTTTCGCACTGAATTTTCCAAATATTCATAAAATTTTTATAATATCAGTTACTTTTGTAATTAATTGCAGAGCATTTCTGATATCTTGCGAGTGAGACGTATAGAGCTATGGAATCACCGGGAGATCCACGATGTGATTTATCACAGCGTCAAGCTGAGAAGTACAGCTCTAGCTCCACTAGCCGGAAGTTACGATGTGGTATACCTTCGTGTGGATTCAACAGTGGCTGGAGGTAAGTGGCCGCAATCTTGTGAATCTTCATGTGAATTTTACTAACCCTTCGCCGAGAAAAATCTCGTTCGAGATCAGTTGAATACGAGAGATAAGAATAAAATTCTAGCTCTGAAACGGTAAAAACCTTGAAAAATTCCATTGGGCGGATTCGCTCATAAAATAATTCCCTTTTAACTCCTCCCCTAAATTGATATTGATTCGTAAAATGTAATTTCCTCCTGATAAAATCAGAGAGAAAACAACCGCTTGATATTCAATTACGATGGAGAAGTTAATTAATTGAATCTAGGAAAAAATGAATTGGTAATTGAATTAACTGAGGCCCCACCGGGCACAATGGACGAATCAATCTCATCTGGGGGCCCAAAAAATACTTTCAAAAGGGGAATTAAAAAAAACAAGTGTTGACCAACTCGTGCAATAGATAAAGCCACATAATAAGACGCGCTCTGACTCGCGTGACTCGTCGAATCGATGGATCTTTAGCCCCGAAGAGTGGACTAACAGCTCCGCTGGGTTTCAATTTTGCTTTAATATTTTTTCGTCCTGCGGTAGGTATCAGAGAGAGTATTGGAAAGATGAATCACTGAGAATGCCATTTTCCTTCGTCGCTCGGTCTTTTGGCATTTGAATTAAACAATTTACAAATTCATAGTCTGAGAAGATTTTCGTTTGAGGGGACAATCTCTTCTGAAAGTGAAACTATTTTTCGTTATATTTATAATTCAGGAAATTGCTATTTTTAAAACGTAATTTGACTACACGTCGAGAAAAATTGAGTAGAAATTATCGTTCCTCTATATAATTGTGCAGCATTTTGACTGCTCGGGGGAAAGTTACCCTGCCGCTTCAGTAAAATTTGTTTACCCTTCAGTGAAAATTGTCTAGACGTATTCATACTTTTTGTTAAAAATATTGAATTTTTCTGTGCCGTTGATCAAATTTTCCCGAACACCGAAAATCGCAAACGATTAACCGACGAAACGGTAATTTTAACTGGAAAATCCTCTTCGTATTCAATTTTAAAAAGCAAACCGTACAATTAAAACTTGCCCCACGAATAAGAAATAATTAGTATAGAATATTAATCTTAAATTAGTCCGAATGAGGAACAACATTATTCAATATGTTTTGCAAAGAGAAATGTTTAAAAAAAGAGAGAATTGATAATCTTCGTAAGGGCAATGTGAACGAACCTAAAAGGCTGGAAAACAGCGGCGTATTAAAAATAATACGAGGAATAAATAGATGAGAACGTGAGTATGAAGTGCACAGCGATACAGATAATGAAACGTTGGGAGCCGATAGCCGTGGATAAACCGCGGCTCGTTGGCGGCCGCGTTGATGAATCTACGCCGGTGGCAAAGCACGGAAAAGAGACTGTGAGCCCTCCTTTGCCCCTTTTCCTCCGACGCTTGTAGACTGCGCCTCCGCGAATTCTCTTTTATTCTTTCAATTTCCAATTTTTATCCTCTCTCCGGGCTCTTTTCACTCACCGGTGATTAGAAGTTACGCCTCTTCGGGTACCAATAGCGCTTCGATTGCTTCGTTACCCGTAATCGCTCGCACGTCTCGTCAATCAAGCAGGATAGACCCTCACGTTAACGATATCTTCTGCATTGGCTCTATAAAGATCACTCCAGTCTCTTGTCTTGAATTAATTTTCGAGGAGGAGTCTAAAGGAGTCTTAAATCGATAAATATCCCGTCACTCTCTGTCAATTTACCTTTTCAAATGACAATTTTATTTTTCTTTTGAACTCTGGTGTTGATAGGAAAGTGGAAATAAAAATTTTGTCCCATGAAAATGTGCCTTATCTTCGGCATACTCGACCTGATTAGTTGAATACTATCTACTGTAATAAAAAAGTTATGTCAAGGAATGTGGGATTACTCTTGGTATATTAGAAAAAGCAAACAACTGTAGGAACAGATTACAGAAACCATTTCAAAATAGACGAAATCTCTAGCGCAACGAATACGATTCTGACCCAACTTGCGGATCTCAATGCGAAAAAGGCCCCAAATATTTTGAATTATACTACGGACAATCTCCTGGTAAAAACAATGGGAAATATCTAGAGAAGCCATTGTCGCTAGTAATGATGTTAGAACAAATCATTACCATCTAGGAGCGTCTTTCCATGGCGTTGGAATCATAAATCAAGCGACCTGCTGAGGCGGAGCAAAATCTCAAGATTTTGAGCACATTCTATGGGGCTGGTTGAATTTTCAAACGCAAAGAAACGAATTGTCAGTTACTGAGGAATCCTGCCTACACTCCTCTTTCCACAACCAACAAATTTTCAAATGAAACAGACTATAAATATATAGAAATAATTTGTCGATTTGTAAAAGAATGGAATTAATATAAAAGAATGGAAAGTTAGGAATTAAATATTCTATCGACAATGTAACTAAATCTTATGGATACATTTCCACACTTGAAATAGTAACAAAAAAAAACATTGTAGGAAATAGTGGGAGAAAATAGATTTGTTGGGACAAAATCAAGATTATGTGCTCGGTCCCGGAAAATTATGAGAAATCCGGAAAATTCGGGCAAATATATTTTTTAATTTTCAGAATATTGACACTGAATATAATGTCAGGGAAGAAAATTCGTGAAAATTAGAATCGATTTTATTGAATATTCATAGTCCTTTGGAAATTTAAAACAATGAGGAAACATGAAATTTCAGTTCTTTTATCCTCAACTCAAATGCAGTGTTCCCGTACTAAAAATCGCACAGGCAAAAATTTCATAGTAAAAATAATCGATCCGTTTGGCAATCGAGTAGCATTTTCGACGTTCGGGAAAGATTACCCAACCGCATACTAAAATTCACTATCTTTAACAAAAATTATGGAGACGTTTAAGCCATTATTAGTGAGGAGTAAACAATTTTTACTGAGGAGTTGATGAATTGTTTACGGAAAAATAGATAATTTGTATTAGGGCAGTCTCCAAAAATTATACATACAAATAGAAAACTTTGAGTAAGCAGTCAACAAATTTTCCCGAGCGGCCAAAATACTACATGATTATGAAAGGGAACGGTAATTTGTACCGAATTTTTCTCTCCGTGTACTAGTAAACTGTGTAAATTTAATTTTTTTTTTCCAACCGTGCGTCCCTTATTTTTTCCTGCTGGGATAGAAATTTAAAACTGACTTTATCAATTGCAGACTCGGAAAAATACGAGTCTTTTATGACCAACTATTATGTCCTTAGAATTCTATGCCTTTTACCATTGCTTTTTTGCTCGATTAGGCCCTTATTATGTGGCTGTCCACAATTCATCGTAAATCCTCACTACAAGATTCGAATTACCTCGAAATTTGACACCACTCTCGGGTAATGTGTAACCAAACGTTTTAACCTTTTCTTCTTATTTTCTCGCCGCTCTCTTCACCCTCTTTTTTTTCACGCCTCAGAGGGCACCGAGGGAGGGCTCACGGACCCCATGGATAGCATCGTCGCTCATCACAGATACCTATATAGTGATGATCGTGATCAACGGTCATTGGGCGCACTCTCGCCCAGTATCTAGAGCCCACTGATTTACCACTTCGAGCGACCAGCACGAAAATTTAACGCTCCACAATGCGCCGCAAAACTCGAAAAGTGTGGGCGTTGGATATTTCATGGTTTGATAACATCGTCAATTATCTGACGATGTAGAGAAACCGAACTAATTTATAATGCTCGATTCTAAAAACGAATTAACAAATTAAGAGCATTATTTTTGCAAATGTGAATTACTTCCAATTTCAAGATATTTCAAGTTATCATTATTTAATTAATTGACCGAGATTTTTATTTTAACTTTTTTATCTTCCGTTTTTGTATACTCATTCGATAAATTTTCCTCAACAGCAATTCATTGACACGAAAAATTCAGTAGAAATTAGTGTTCCGTTATATAATCGTACAGTATTTTGACAGTTTCGGGGAAAATTACCGTAGCGAGTTCTAAGTCAAAATTCCTTACCCCTCACTAAAAATTGGTTAGACGTGTGCATAAGTTTTGTTAAACATATTGAATGTTCTTATGCGAAATTTTTGGGAAATTTTTCACGAACGTCGAAAATGCTAATTACTAAAAAATTACTCTCCGCGGAGAAATTATCAATGTCATCACCTCAAATGATTGATCGATGTCATTGAATAATTTTCTTAACGGGAAAATTAACGAGAAAATCGTGGAGAGTGGATTAAATTAATTAATAACACTTGAAATATGCAAATGTTCTTGCACTCATGATACGCCATTTAATTGAGAATATGAAATGGTGTTGAATACTCGTCAAGACTATATTCCTCGCCTTGATCCCGCATTACGAATGGCTCGACCCATCAGCTGAGGAAAAGACGGACGATGATCTCGCCAAAGGGTTTCGCCGCCTCTTTCCTCATTTTTTTCCCCTCCTTTTTTTCCCCATCCTCTTTTATTACGTTAAGGGCGTGACTGCAGATCGACGCAGGAAGAGGAGAGAAAATTGCCGGTGGAAAAACGGATGGGGAAGAGAGAAAAATATTGAATGGATAGAGAAAAGATGCGTGCAATCAGTTCAACACATCATTAAGTGAGATTTATCTGGAACGCCAATGGAAATACGCATTGGGTCTCTTGTAATATGTACCAGCAACTCTCGACGCCTCTAAAACTGTCAAGGTCTCCGGCAACGAGTGAATGAACGGCGCTTGCAATTACATCGAGTGATGAGGCGTCAATTACAATTGCATATCACGTACAGAAAAAGAATCATTGATAAGCCAAAAACAAATGAATAGAAAAAAAATAAATTTCCGTAGAATTTGTATGATTTTTTTTGTTTCGGTTTATTACAAAAAAAGCCCAAATTTTCAGTTACACATTGAGAAGAAAATATGATTCTGTCTATCGAATATTTTTCAGACAACCTAATAATAGAAATTTGTCTATAAAATTTAGCTTTCAATTTTTGTCCGAAGAATATAATAAATGATTAGTGAAATTTAATTTTCTTTCTCAGTGCATCAATTGATATAGACTGAAAAAATCCATTCAATTGTTCGAAAGAAATTGTCTAACAAAAAATGTAGAGATGTTTCGAAGTTTTCAGAGCAATTTCATTAGTATGAATTCCTCCGTTCGGGAGCGTTAGAAAGAATATTAAGACACGATTTGCCTTCTCAATCGATTCAATTACTACTAATGTAATAATTCGAAATCAATGAATCATCAGTACATTTATTAGTCACTCGTTCATAACTGGCTAATGCTGATCGTTTAATCCCTGTGTCACGACTTGAATCGTCACCATCAATTTTGGCACGAGATGAATTAAAAACATTACGCAATCGTCCAAACATTGTCTTACTCTGTTGTCTTTCAACGACATATCACACCACTTGGGGGTTATTCTGCATAGGCTTGTGCGCGTGTAAAAGCGCTCTTGAACGCCACACACGATGGTTATTATATGCTGGCCTTCTGCATTATGTACTCGGCGATACTGAACGGGACAAGGGGTCTCCATGGAGTACACGAGTTTGTCCAGTGTCAAGTTTAAACTGCCTTCATCAAACTTATCAGCGAATTCCAGAGGATTATTTGAAAATCAAATTTTCCATTACTGATGCTTTATAATTATTGCCTTGAAATAAAGAGGAGCCCGTTATTACGGAACCCTTAGTGGCAATCATCAATAATCATTGTCTAAATTTAATTGATGATATTAGACATTGAAAATTTACTATTTCATAAAAATCGCCTGAAACAAAAAAGAATTTCTCAAATTCTAAGACAGACCGAAAAATCACTAGTAAGTATAAACGTTTTTATTTTTGGAACGATTGAATACACTTTTCTAATTATCAGTAAATAGATGTAAATAATATAATATTACCATTTGTTTAATGATCACATGAAAAGATTATTATTTTTATAATCTTCGAAGAAGAAGAATTCTTAAAATTTGAGAACAGAGATGGACTGAATTGTTATTGGTAAACATGAACGTTTTTATTTTTGAAATAGTTGAAGGCACTTTTCTAACGAGCAGCAAATAATTTAAATAGTGTAATCATTGCAAAAAATCCGGCACGATATAAAATACAGCCCGACGGTTCACCCTGGCGTTGAACTGTGCGTTATAGCGAAATAGAAGAAGACACTGTAAGTTCAATGTTTCGGTGTTTAAATTACTGTACCAGAGTACGGAACATCAAATACACCCTCACAAAATTTATTTATACATATCTGGACGAGATATTTTTGGACTGGATTATTTATCCATCGATACGGCATACCTCGGAATGCCAAAACTTAAAGTTAAAGAGTGCAATTTGCAGAGGATGTTATTTTATTGGTTTAAAGGACGCTCATTTTACGGTGAGTCGAGGTTTTCTGCGGTAAATTTTAATTGGGTATATTTTTCGTTTTACCATGAAAGTTCTCTATTCTCTCAATGACACCATTTATAATACTCAATCTCGTCAGCTTCTCCGAGCCGTTGCGATTTACAAATTGAAACGGAAGTGACGACATTTATCGCTTGTCGAAGGTGTGCGTGTTTAGAATTACAGATCGATAACGTCGCATTAAGGGAACATGAGTTTTCTTTGAAAATACGAATTTGCTGATTAGGACTAGTATCGTTTTCTTTTGTCCCTTAAGTATTTTTTATTGTCCAGAGAAGGAAAGTTATAAGGCTTTTCATTCCCTGGACAACGTGTATACTTAAGGGATAGGAGATAACGATTGGCTCAAGAATCATGTGATAGTAAAAAATATTCTTGAACCAAGAATGAATTTTTCAGCCAAAAGTATGTTTTTCCCTCACTTTAGTGAACATCCTTTTAATGATAATTTCTTTGTTATGTAAAAAAGGTATAGACAAGGAAATCATGAAATTTTAATTTTTACTTTATTTGTTATTTAGTAGGTATTCCATATCAAATTAGTCATCCTAACACAAAAAATATTCACAAAGAACTTCCACTCAAAATTGGAATTAGAAAAAAAAAATTGATATTCCTTGCCTACACTTTCCGTTCCATAGCGAGAAAATTGAAAAGAAGAAGTTGTAACAGTAAAACCAGGATTGAGCTGTGTTTATTTTTCCGTTAAATTGTGACAAAGTAAAAATAGAAATGCAAAAAAAGTCTCGATAATTCGAGATACTTTTTCGCTCCTCAGCGACACGGCCCCCTCAATTTGATTTGTACAATTGACCAGCCTAATGGAAAGAGAAATTTTACGATCGACAGAGCGAGCCTGCAGGTCATTTACCCAGATAGATTATTGTGGGACGAATGAATCCGCTACTTGAAGAATAATAAGTATAATGTACGCGATAACGAGGCGCAAAGCTTATACCTACTCAGATTTTAAATACATGTAATGTAACCGGAGTACCGTTCAACATTATTATTATAAATAAATGTGATACATTCTGATGTTGAGGGACGAGAGTTGTGCCATCGATCGATTCTTAATTCTTTGTGGCTGCAACTTTTGAAACTTTAGCATTGAAACGATAAGGCATGTTGATGCCGCGAGTTGCTACCGGCGAAATCGACCTCCCGTGTGTCTCATTGGGACGTATTTCTTTTCAGAACGCGTAATTACATGTTTCCACAAGGGAAGAATTTAATAATAATAATAAAGTCATATTCGTACAGGGTTCCACGAATATTTGAATTTTTCTGAATTATTTCCCCCAGCTGAATTTCAACCAATACTAGTCCAGGATTTCATGTTTTGCAATGGAGTCGGGATAGAATTTTTTTCAATAATTTAGTTGGTTACTTCTAATTCGTCGCATGGCGAACAGAATTCATGAATAAAGAATAACTCAATTGGTTATTTATTGAAGGCCGTGTAGGTGAAAGCCAAGTGAGACCAATTATTTTCTGTAATAAGAAAGATGTGATTTAGAATAAAGATTCAAAATGAGATGGGGACATTAATTAAGAAAAGGCGAATATTCCTCGGGCTTCAAAATTGTCGAAAATGTTTTTCAAGGTTTCCTGTATAGCAGGGAAACATTCAGAAAATTTTTGACGATTTTCAAGTCCTCGCGGCAATACGACTGATAGTTTTCTGTGTGACAAATTATCTAACCGCTCAGAAGAATTTGGTGAGTGTTAATAAAGTTTGTTTAGAGGCAGTTATAATTGTTGTTCAAGATGTTTCAAATTTTATTGAGTGGTCAAGTTATCTTTTCCGAGCGGTCAAAACGAGATTGCGCGGAGAGAAAAATTCGAGTAGAAATTACCGTTCCGTTATATAATCGTGTAGTATTTTGGCCACTCGGAGAAAATTACCGTATTGCTTCAGCAAAATTTGTTGACTCCTTATCAAAAGCGAGGGGTATGATAAAAATGATCCAATCACTCAGTAAGATTTGGGGACTTCTTAATAAAAGTTTTCTCGACGTATGTATAATTTTTGTTAGCTGCTTGGAATAACTATCCCGAAGTTTCCGTGGAAAATTCACCAACTTCTCAGTTAAATTTGTTTATCCCTCGCTAAAAATCATTTAGATGTAGCTATATTTTTTGTTAATAATAGTGACTGTTACTATGCGTTTACTCAAACTTTTTCGAAGGTTGAAAATGCTTCACGAATGGCTACCACTAACCGAGCAATTTCTCATTTTCTCTCGGTACGTATTCTTAAAAGTCTCGTTATCTGCGACAATGTCCCTTAAAATGGAAAGCGAAGTGGATGGAAGGGAAGCGGATATGGCGGCCCTGATAAAAATCACTCAAAAATCGCAAAGTGTGAAATCGATAAATTAAAATGACGTGTTAATTTTGCGGTGAATGCTGATAGATGGAACCCCTTGAACTGCTGCCACCGTTTCCGGAACATCAGAATGAAAAAAACATATTTCAACGAATTTATGGACAAGTGTCGACAAGGGTCGCTACCAATTATCAGCAATTCTTTTCGTGTTCCGTTGATTCAGGAAGTCGAGAGTCATGCATGCGGTGGGTTCATTAAAAATTTACCGTAATCATGTAAATTAAATTGATGGTTCAATTTTGTTGAAAAAATACTGAAAATTAAGTTTTTATCGGTTTTTTTCTTCACATTTGAAGTAAACGAGCAAACCTCACGTTATCGCGCGGAAGGGAGATTTATCGCTGGGGATTTCAAAGGGTTCACCCGAAATTGAAGGACAGACCTTCTTATTTCAGCTTGCGGACTAGTAAAAAATATGTTTAATTGTGTTTATGACACATAATTAGCATTTTTAACTTTTTGTATTAACATCTCGTGAAAAAAAAGTCTTTTTAGAGCCATGGCGGAAAAAAGGGTTGTTTTCCAAATATCAAATTATTCCCTCAAAAAATATTTTGTTTGGTTAATATCCGAGTTTCCAGAACAAGCATTGGAATTTTCACTTAATGAAAATATTGTCAATTATGCCATGAAAATTATAGTTGTTTTTTCAAAAAATAAATCGACCATCCCAGCAAGATTTCCTCAATAAAGTCAGCCTCCCATCTAATTTTACTTCTTTCTCAAATCCCGCCTCCTAATCCCAAACAAGCAATAGAACCCAAAATAATCTGAAAAATTCCCGGCATGTGGAACATAATAAAATCCAATTCAATCTAAATTTCGGAAAAAAACAAACAAATTGAAATAATTATCCAAATCGGCTGTATCGTTAAACAAAGAAGACATGTTGAAAATTTGTGTAAATACAAGTAATTATTATGTTTCCATTGAGACTTATTTTATTGCCCACAACTAAACCTATCGGGCCCGAAAAACTCTCTTCCGTAACTAATTTTCCCCCCCAGCGTCGATCGTTATTTACCTCAATAAACAACTCAAATATTTTCATTAGATTTATTTCTTGTTGTAACGCCTTGGAAAAAAAACTCACAGACGTATCTCAAAAGCTGGCGGTGATCGACTCTTCGGAAGTTCGCTGACTGTTTCGTTTGTTACATGCTGTATTACAACAGAGCGACATGCGAGGGGGAGTGTGAAAAAAAACTCTCGCATGCCAAGCGGTAGATGTGTTTCTGGATGAAGATGTGTTGACGCGAGTTGAGAGAAGGCGCCGGTACTCTTATCACGTAATTTATGATACTCCAAGTGTGGGGGGAGGAGGGGGGGGGTATGTGAAATGGGGTTCAGCTGCAACAGTCCCGAAAACTGCCTTCGGTTTCCGACCGTTGAAAGCTGAAGTTAAAAATCGGTTAGTCCATATTTTTTCTGGTTTTTTCTCTTCAAGAATCATAAAGAAAGCGAAAAATTGACGCAACACCGAAAAATCATCGCCGCTATGAATCCTGGTCCCCCCGTGTATTCACATGTCAGCAATAAATCCGGGAAAAAATTCGGCTCCAACGGATTTCGGGTCAATTTTTTCCTCGCAGGCTCCGTTTAAAAATTAATTCTTTTTTTTTAAATTATCCTGGGGAAATTCATTTGAACTTGATTGAGCATTGATCCAGGAGGAAGTTAGTACGAACGCTTGAACGCATTTTCTCTCGTTTCAACTGTACCTAATCTAATGGCCGATGACACTGGCTTCACGGTCGAATGGGTTCACGATATCCAGACTCAATGGCAATTAGTTAACGAGTTGCGATAGCCGTGTGCATGACAATTACAATAAAAAAGGTATTTTTATGGGAAATAATATTTTTTCGTTTGAAAAAATACTCGTTTCTTTGAAAAAAATGAATGTTTTTAGGAAAAAAGGCGAAGAGAAAAAATTCTGAGTGAACCATTGTTTGCATAAATGAAAAAATCAAGCCAACTTCCGTCATCTATTATCGTTAACATTTACAACTTGACGCCTATTACGGTTTTGAAATCCAGTCTAGTTACAGAGGGGGACGTGGCAGAATAAAGGGGCTTTGTGAACATTTATAGCGTTCTGAGTTAAAATTCGAGGCTATAAAAGTCGAAAAATAAAAACACAATTGCCGTTCTTAATTCGCTGAGGTACCCGGTTATTGTTAAACGTCACCATTGAACATTTTGACTATTAATTTATGTTTTCCTTAATTACCAAAAAAATATTGGTCGCCTTAAAGAGAAATGACAGCAAACAATTCTTGTTTGTGGCCCGAATAACTGACATTCTTCCAACTGCGTAGAATAAAATCCCACATATTTTAGTATAGAAAGGAAAACAATTGCAGATAATTTTCTCTCAAAGAGTGGGTGTCTTAGATAGTTTTTTGGCAGCGGCAAAAAAAAAATCAGAACGTCGACAGTTTTGAGGCAACATTTTATATCCCCAAGATTTTTAACTATTCCTTTAGTTCAAATAAATTGAAGTGATTTTATTAAATCGTTTTACGTTGCCACGCGCCCAAAATTCGAATCACTCCTGCAAAAATGAAATCGTGAGAACCGGAATGCCATCCTCGAAGTGATTCGTATGGAATCAGGAAAAGAAAGAAGAAAAGAAGGAGAGAATGATTGAAATTTTTTTTTTAAAATCTATATATGTATCAAATAAGAACAAAATAGCAGGAGTTTCGCTCCGGGTGGCCGGCGAGCCAGTTTCAAGACATCAGAGGCGTTAATTCAGTAATTCACTGGTCAAACGTGTTGACCAGAGCTGGTGAGGATCTGAAAAAGAACAAATTGTGACAAAAAATCGTAACAAGTGCATGAAATAGTTGAATTAAATCATCTCCATTATGTAAAAAAAAATGTTCTACATGTGGCGAGTTGAATCAACCACTTAGAAAATGACGATCGAAGGAGCTGTTATCCCGGGAGCGTGAATTTCATTCTGTTAAATCATGTATGCGCAGCTCAATGGAGCGGAGGATAAAGACGTCGATTGTCGATCATGCGAGATTACCGCGGCCTCGGGTACTCTCCAAAAGCAAAAGAGATGAATAAAAATGTAGTGGAAATGTGTTCACGAGGAGAGGAAGGAAAACCGGGTCTCGAAAATGGAGAAAAAAGAGAGGGCCCATTGCATGCACGGATGAACCGGGTAACTTCTCTCACTTCATCATTCGTGTCTCTTTATACTCGGCAAGGAATTTGATATCTCGGGATGCACGGAATACCAGCAAAATTTAGAGAATCCCTGAGAGACTTGAGATTTTGGGGGAGGAAAGGGGAACGGGAAAAATTAAAATCCCCTTTTGGGGATTGAATGACGTGTTCCAGAGATAAAGGGAGGGGGTAGGCTCGTCGACCTCACAGAGAGCTTCGTGTGCCAGCAGTAATGCAAATTTCATGAAGCGGAAACATTCTTAAATTGAGAGTTTGGCTCTCAATTCACGAGAAAAATGTTTATCAAAGTCCGTTTAGTCTTTTTTCGAAGTTAGTTTTTCTTCGAAATTTTATTTCTAAAAATATTCTCTCCGTGTATATTGAAAAATTTTGAAATTCCCTTCCAAATTTCAAAAAGGAAAAATCTAATTTCGTTATGTTTGACAGCAGTTGTTACACGGCGGTCCCCTTGGGCTCGTTTTGCCCAATTTTTCCCATATTCGATGGAACACAGAACAAAACTCTTTGTCGCAACAAATTGCTCTCATTGTAAACTGTTTCGTACATCTCATGCGGTGTCCATTAGTGTCATGCATGATGCATTCCCATTCGATTATGATTTGACAGTAGGCGTAAAGGCAGTGCTAATGATTAATGATGTAACAATTATACGGGGTGGATCACATCACCGATCACATTGTTGATATTGATCTCCACGAGATGTCTTCTCATTGTAATATAAAGGAGGTTGATCTTCATAGGGGATTGGACCGTTGGAAATTCGTCGCATAGATTAAAATTCCTGTCGTGAGTCATGACTTTTCAAATCATTGTGTCATATGTCTTGTCGTTATCCCATTAAAATTCCTCGGATGCCACTTGCCTCTACATTTTTTATCCTCCCCTCGAATGATCGACAAATCTCACTATCAGAACCTTAGAACTATTTCTGTCGTATTATTGGGCTCGCAATTAATTAATCTTATTATCGTTTCGGGGATCAGCGTTAATGACCACTTAACTCGCATTGAGGGTTTCATTTCGTCTCAAATCGGGTCAAGGAAAGACCAATTGACTCCATTCTCTTTTTCATTTTTTCTTTAAAAGTCGTGAAATATTGTTCTTTTAAGACTGTTAGATTTTCTTATTTTACAAGTGCCAATTGGCGATCGAGAGTCGGGGCCATCGAAGTCTTGAACTTCGTGTGTTCCATTACACCAAACACTCGTCGTTTGCCCTCGGTGTGGTAATCATGGCATGCATCTTGACGTGATTCTTCGCGCTTCACACTTTCCTCATCTCCCTTTTCACTTCATACAGAACGACTATGCTTTTTACCAACTCAGATCGACAATCTCTAATGTAACTGAGCCTGTTTATGCATACTTCTCTCCAACAAGTCGTCTGCCTTGCACTCTTTGGGATACTAAACAATGACAGTCTTGTCTAAGCCAAGTCTTGAGTATGAGAATCTATCAATGAATTAATTTTTTCCACGATTGAAATGCTAAATGAAGCAGGCGTTCATTCAATTTCAATTCCTCACGAGAAATTCTCATTATTTTTTCTAATGTCAAAGTTCATCTCAAAAAATGACAGTATATCCACATCAATGTTGTTCTCAATTTTTGTTGTAAAACAACATTTCAAACAAACAATTCTTTTCAAACGAACAATTTTCGGTGAATTGAAGATATTATTCTGTTATTTTTGTAGATGAAAATAACTCCCATTGTTCAGTGACAATAATTTTCCACGCATAATTACCCTATCTCCGCCACGCTAAAGCAATAATAGAAATGAGCTAATGCCACTGAAGTAATTCGCGCTCTCTTTTCACCGGGCACATGTTATCGTCCACAGTAGACATGCCGATAGCTCTCTTTTCTGACAAAGAAATTCATGATAATTTTGCTTTCTTTTGTGTTCTCAAAAAATATTGTGGAAGTAAATGTCCAAGGTGTTCGTCTATTGCGTTTTCCACTCCGCGCAATACGACATAATTTTTAGAAAATTAAACATATTTACTACGCTTGATAAGGAAATAACTCCCATTGTCCGTCGGCAATAATTTTCCACGCATGATTACCCCAAGTCATTCAAGCAAAAGCGTCAATAGAAATGAGTTAATGCCACTGAAGTAATTCCCGCTGCAATTCAAATTCAATGGCATGCCAGAGTAAATGTTGAATGTCTCTTTTTGTTGGGCACATGTTATCGACCACGGTAGCGGCGCCGATAGCTCTCCGTTAAAAAAAAATGGGAACACGCTTGAGAGACAAAAATTAACGAGAAAAAAAATCTCAACATACTAGACTATCTGAGAGATTACGCCATTTTTTAAAATCCAAACCCTGCCTCTCTCCCTCTGGTTCGTGACTCTCGGGATCTAGCCACATGTATAAACCATGCATCCGTAGCGAATGATTAATTAAGGCTTTCCGAGAAGGCGTAACAAGTGAAACATTATTGGCGCTTAGTGGCACAGTTTGCTCGACCGGGCCGTCGTCACCCCTGATGGTCCATGTCGAAGGAGCTTAATGGGGAAAAAATTTATACGTGTTGCCACCAGAATCATTTATTAATTCAATATTTCCATCGGTTATTCATACATTCTACGTCTGGTATTTTAATTTGTCATTAGCCACTCGGGATATTGCGAGTGCAATGAATGTAATTCACGAGTTATCGGATTCTTATAATTGAATAATACATTTTATCAGGGGCTTCATGTTTAGAAAAAAACTTTTTTGCCCCTTCAACAACAAAATTTAATAGCCTTTGCGCGTAATTTCCCTTCAGACATTCGAATTTTTACGTCAAACTATCCCTAAGCACGTCGAACTAGCGATTTCATTAAAAAAAAAACAACAAACATTGTCCACATGTAAATAATTGTGTGCATAATTTTTGTTAAAGATTGTGAATTTTACTATGCTATCGCGTGATTTTTCGCAAACATCAAAAATTCTATACAATGACCAAACGGAACGGTAATTTTTACTAAAAAAAATGTCTTCGTTTATATACAAAACGTATAAAAAATCTTGTGTTCTGATTTTTTTAAAATGAATATTTCTCTTATTGAAGAGGAACGAGAAAGAAATGAAGGAGGGAAATGTAAAAAATGGTCGATAGGATGTTTTAGATGTAAGGATGATAGGATAAGCAATAGGCTAAGAATGGAAAGTAATAATATGAAATGTGTGTAAACGGAACGGAAGCCCCGAAAGTCCGTAAACGGAAACAAAGAATTTGTTAACTATATTTCCCTTATTGTTTTCATAACATATACAAAGAAAATATATATAAGAATGACGATAAAAAGATTTGAAGAAATAAATTTTTTAATCCCTGAATTTACCCCTCACTGAAAGAGATTTTAAAGAAAGTTTCATTTATTTTATAATAGTACAATAAATTAATTACTGTAGCGCATAAATTTGTTACAGATGCATTGTGATATTGTCGATACTGTCGATGGTGTCGTTGGTGGACTCGTACATGCCGGAAAAGTATCCGATTGAGGTAAAGTATCCACTGGAGATAATTATCAGACGTCCGTGATAGGTCTAGTGAGGTATTCATTAAGAGAACTTAAATTGATCGTGGAAGATTGCAATGACATTAGGCTACCGCTTTGGATTGCGTGGAAAAAAGAATGTGGATCAATTCCGACATTGCTATCGGAGATTGGGAGATAATTGCCGAGGAGATGCGTATCAGCGGTATTACGAGATGAGGAGCTTGTGGATGGGCAATTGCTTGTTCATTCAATATCATTAAGTCTCTTCTTCGTGCATCCCACTGCACATCAGTCAAATGAGACATCATACGTGGAAACTGTAATGTGATTGACGAGTGTCAATTGTGATGGCTCAATTCAGGGAATCGATTTGTTATTTATTTTCATCTCTTCGGTGTTTAACCACATTAAGAACACGAAGAGAAAAAATCAGTAGAAATTACCGCTTCGTTATATAATTGTGTATAAACTATACTATCTTGGTCGCTCGGGGAAAATTATCGTACCGATTCAGGGTAAAATTTGTTTACCCCTCACTAAAAATTGACTAGGCGCGTGCATAATTTTTGTTGAAGATTTGATAAAGATTTTTATTAAAGATGGGGCAATTTTTCATGAACACTAAAAAAGCGATACAATCGGAGTGGCAATTGTTCCTACAAAATTTCTCTCCGTAAAGGGTCGCATTCATTTTTGTTTAATTCTTAAATTTTTTGTTACTAAAAAAAAATGGAAGAAAATGACATGGCATTTTTTTTGCAAATAAATATTAAGAAAAGATTCGAATTTGATTACATTTTTGTCTATTGTTTTTAGCATAAAGAGGCATGAAAAAGTCGTTGGAAATACAACTAGATATTTACATGAAAACTAAATATATTGCAGGTTTATCATATGCTCCAGGAACGATCTCAATACGGAATTGGTCGTGACAATAGAGTAAGAGGAAGTTGGGGTCCCTGGAGCTCCTGGAGTGAGTGTTCGAGGCCCTGCGGAACTGGAGTTCAATCGCAAGCGCGCGAATGTAGTCTGCCACGGTAATAATGTGATAAAACAATCATCATTACGAGTCATTCATTTCTCTGATTATCATGACACTCAAATTTTTCCAGTAGATAGTGGACAAATTATACCCTCCAAGTCCAGTGAACTTAGAATCTTAGTCTTTGGCATACATTTGACTTCCAATGAGATCGTAATGGCGGTAACAAAAAAATCCCGCATGTGAGCTGTAATGACAGGAGGCGCCAGGGAATTTTTTTGCCATGTCCATTTCATTTTTTTTCCTCCCGTAGTGCTCTTGATGACCGGCCTGGCTTTCCCGGCCATCAATAACAAGTGTTTCTCTTGCGGTGCAGTTGCTCAATGTGTGTATGTGTGTATGAATGCTTTCAATACCTTTCATGAACGTGTTTCGAGGCGAATAATTGGAGCAAATTTATTATGTTGGCTTGAATAAACTCAAGTGATTTAATATTCCATCAATTTTCCATGTTCAAGGGGCCTGAGAAAGAGGAGTTTAGTGAACGATGTAAATGTAACTAGTCCAAAGCCTATTTGCATTGGTACACACAAGAGATACCACATATGCAATACTCACGATTGTCCAAATTACTCGGAGGATCCACGAACTGAGCAGTGCGCTAAGTATAATAATAGGATATATAAAGGAAAAAGCTACACTTGGGTGCCATTTTTAAATGGTAATAATAATGATAGTAATCATAATCGTCTAATTAACTTGTTATACTTGAGTAAACTGTACACGAATTATTAAATAAAAATCACCAGCAAAATGGCTTCAACATTACACGGAGAGAAATTGATTTATTGAAAATTACCATTCTGTTTGGTAATCGTGTAGCATTTTCGATGTTCGGGAAATATTACTCAACCCCATATTAAACTTCCTGATCTTCAACAAAATTATGCATACGTCTAGACAATGTCTAGTGATAAGCTGAAGAATTTTTAAAGGAAAACTAGATAACATTTATTAAGGGGTTAACCAATTTTTCTGACCGGTTTGATAATTTTCCCCGAGTGGCCAAATACTACTTAAAATTCTATAAAAAGTATCAATTGTCACGAACATTTTACAATTTCTTTTGTATACATTATTCATCTATAGATGATCGGATAGATCGGATAGATCCGAGGCCTTATCGCCACCCACGAGTCTCAGTAAGGAAGACCTTTGAAGATATATCGGTTAATTTTTCAAGGAACGTTCCGTAAAAATTCTCAAATATCCATCACTTTCGATGTTCTATAAAGATATAATGCATAATGTAGGGTGTAATGATTCTATACATTCCTGTTAAATTTGACACCTTTCAGAAAAATTACGAGACTTTTTCGAATTTTTTCGGTGACAGACCACAAACTTTACACAACGTTACTGATTGATTCTCTTCAATTGTTATAGAATTGTTCTGTTTCGTAATTTGTATTGAATTTTTCTCTCTGTGCATAACAAGTGCGTGGAAACTATCGGTTCGTATGCGCCTGTAACACGTCTTATTTGTTGTGATACTGTTGAACTTCTGCTGAACACTATTTAAAGTTTCTGCGGATTACGAAAAATCATAAAATTCATAATTTCTCCTGCGCATGTAGTTAATTAGCAATCGCGTGAAGTAAACGAGTTTATTTGATTTATAGCACCAAATCCATGCGCTTTAAACTGCCGTGCAATGAGTCAACGATTCTACGCAACCCTGGAGCCAGAAGTGATCGATGGAACTCCGTGCGATGGTCCCAATCTAAATGGCAGAAGTGCAGGTCTAACTATGGATCGAACTGAACAATGGCTGTGCGTCGCTGGACAATGCAGGGTAAAAGAGTGTTTTTATTTTATTTTCCATAATAGCAATAAGATTATAACATTGTGCATTTATGAGTGTCTTTTATGGGATATTAAACTTATATTTCGTCATAATTTTATTCTACACATGGTTTCTCTCGTGTGTTGAAGATCTCAATGGGACTTTTAATGGCATAGAAAAATTTGTTTTTTTTTCATTAGCCAGTGGGATGTGATGGAGTGGTTGGATCCGGTGCTATTAGGGACACCTGTGGTGTTTGCGGCGGTCAGGGGAGAGGCTGCAAGCTATTTGAGGGGATTTTTATGGAGCCTATCCTTCCGAAAGGCCATCAGCCTGTCACGACAATCCCCCGGGGTGCTATGTCACTCAATATCTCGGAATTACGATATACTGGCAATTTTCTAGGTAAATTGGTAGAGCTTCCCCAGATATTTCTCAATCAGGAGAGGAAAAAGTTCTCTCTCTGTTGGCTTTACAGGACTAAAAACATTATCACATGACCATTTTTGAAAAATTATTAAGATTTTCTAAACACTTTTTCTCAAATACCTCAAAAATTATACAGTCAATGATTATTTTCTAAATATCTATTGTAATGTCCTTTATATCAATCAATTTAAATATGTATATTTCTCCATAAAAACTTTCTAAAATATTTCAATTTTTTGTTCCAAGTTCTTGTTAATATTCTTTTTTCGAAGAAACCGAAATGTCAATTAATTTGAGTAAATTTTTATAGCTCTCAGAGCTGAAAATGGAAGTTATATACTCAATGGGCCGAACTCGGTGAGTTCGAGTGGTATTTATAAAAGCGCTGGGACAATTTTAAAGTATCAGAGGGGCGATAAACATCGCATGGAGAGTATAGTTGCTACAGGGCCACTGAATGAATCGCTGGGAATTGAAATTTTGTATCACGAGATGAATCCTGGGGTTTTGTACAAGTATATGCTACCAGCTCCGGAAGAAATTCCTGAGGATAACGCCATCATCGCTCCACCTCTTTATGCACCAGGTAAATTGTTAATCAGTGATCAAGGGATGGAACAGGCGGATCGTCGAGTGTAGTCAATTCTTCATGATTTTTTTTAATTTCTAGATTTCAGAGAGCTAAACAAATACTGTACTATGTGTGTACATCAGTCAATGAAAAGAAACGAAGAAAAAAAAATTTGCCCTTCGTATTAATACTCAGAGCAGTTACCAATGAATTCTGCAATCAGAAATTAATTTATATGCACTTTTAATTCCATTATTAATTTCATATTATTTAAGAATTGGAATTACTGATGCCATTTTTACTTAATTATACTTCAATATAAATATAAATAGCTCAATAATTATTAACTATAGTTGTAATATTAATAAATAATGGTCTCTAGATAGATTTTTACGAGGTTGTTAGGAAAATTTACATGAGAAGTGACTCATCCTGTTCCACCACTCGTCAATTCAATTGAAAAAGCTATCCTTGAGCAAAATAATTTATTCCACAGGTTCTTTTGTAAACGAAATTCCGGATCCGAATTCAGGAACGACTTCTGCGAATACCGTCACGTAACTATTTAATTTATCTAACAAGTGTTGAAATTTGTGTTGAGAGGAATATCAGTCTGAAATTGTTTCTTCCGCAGGAGCGTGATTCGGCCTGAGGTGACGTTAACGAGAAATCAGGTAAAAGAGGCCAGTGACGAGCATACCAATGAAGAAATGAAATTCTCACCGACAACAGTAATGGCAGGCGATGCACCAACTATTAATTCATCTTCAAAGCCGAAGAAAAAGATGAAAAGAAAACGGAAATTCGCCTGGAGAGTTATGGGGCTTTCTCCGTGCACCAAATCGTGTGGAGGAGGTGAGGGTCATTAATAATTTACTATTATTTATTCACCGAAGAGACGACTGAAGAGATACATTGGCTGCTCTTTGAGTGTCACCATTCGGAATAATACTGGGTATTGTTGAAAAATAGATGTGACTAGCAACTCCAAGCCCATCCGCATTTTTCACTTATGTATAGTTCCAGTTTAATTCAATGGAATGCCCGAATTAATTACATCACTTGTTCGCTGAAATTAGATGAAATGGCCTAGAGAAGTTAAGTCCACAATTCGGGAGATTTTAGACCGCGGTTTTGCCTTTTACGGATTCCGCTGGCGAAATTATTTAGAATCCAAGTTGATGTTTTTATCGCAAGAACAAGTTTAGAACAATAGGATGAATTTTCCTCAGCAAGACATTGAATCAATAATTACTGGAATTTTAGTCATTTAATGTTTTATTGAATTAATACCAAGGGCTTTTTCACATTCTGCTGAAATAAACTGATTGGTAAATTAGTTTAGTCAACCATTAGAATTGGTTGTTCTGAGATTGTCGAAACTCGCAATCAGATGAAACCAGAACTTTGGTAATCCAGAAAAAAATTGGGTAAAAATTACCGACCCGTTCCATAATCGCGTAGTATTTAAGCCGCTCGCGGAAAATTACCGTACCGCTTCTGTAAAATTTATTGACTGCTTGCTAAAAATTATCGAGGGATACGATAAAAATTATCCAACTGGCCAGTCAAATTTCTTCACTCATAAAGTTTTCTGTAGTAAAAATTAGAGATGTGCATAATTTTTGTTAAAGATAGTGAATTTTACTATGGGGTTGGATAATTTGTCCCGAACGTCGAATTACTACCGGATTTTTATTTTAAAAAAGTAGCTTTGTGCATTAACAAAGAAAAGATTGGATAGGATCAGGGAATATCCTCAATATAAAATTGACCGGATTTTTTTTAATAGACAGTCTAGACCGGGATTTGAGTCCGGGATCCTCCGATGATGCCTCAGATGCTTTTAAAAACGTTCGTTAATCTTCGTGATTTAAAAAAAATCGATTTAAAATTATAAACCTCGTATAGAGAGGCATTAGTTAAAGTGATTAAAGGGATGAAAACTAAATTAAATTGAATGTTAGTCTTCTCGGTCGATTATATAAACTTAAGTTATTGAAATTTCGATTTACACTGATATAGAAAAAATTATTCCTTATTAATTCAGGTATGCAAAATCGAATATTCAAGTGCATCAGGCAGGATAACGAGATGGTGGTGACAGATAGGAGGTGTAGAAAGTTTGAAAAACCCGATACACCATTATCCCTTCGGTGTAACGAGCGTCCTTGTCCAGCTCGTTGGCGAGCTGACGCCTGGTCCGAGTGTTCCGTCACTTGTGGCGCGGGTGTGAAAACACGCCGCCTCGAGTGTGTTCAAGATTTGAATTCCAAATTGACAATGCGTGTAGCTGCAGGTGCTTGCTCCCAACCACCAGACTTGAGCACCGTCAGCTCTTGTGCAGGCCCACCTTGTCCAATTCCTGAAGTTCGACGGATGAGTGGTACACAACGCGACATTGTACCGCGATGGAATGTTGGCATGTGGGGTCCAGTGAGTATTATCCAAAACTGGGAATGTGTCTATCCTTATTTTCTCCCCAATTCATCATAATATAACTTGTAAAATTGTTGAAACGTCAATTCTGTGGCAAAAATCTGTCAATTTAATTCTGAGTAGAAAAAAAAATTCTGTAGACTGTGCTCCGGTGTCGATGATTTCTCGTGAACAAAATTTATAATTATCAGAGAGAGAATTTGATAAGATTTCCGACTCAATTGTATAATGAATAATGCCATGCACTGCTTGATTCATTTATTTCTCATTTTCAGAGTTTACGAGATTCATTTTCAGTCTTTGTTTACAAGCATTAATTAATTCAATTTAGTTGAATTGTACGAGTTGTTGTTATTAAAATCGTCAAAGTTTCTCCAACACAATATTATCATTTTAAAGATGATAATAGATTCATTTGCAGTGTTCATCGACATGCGGAAAAGGCGTCAGAAAGCGCACTCTCACCTGCATCACGACCCGTGAACCCTGTCCCCAGTCCACAAAACCCGTTGGTGAAAGACCCTGCGAGGCATCTTGCAATTCAACATCTGTTTGGCTGTATACCGAATGGTCATCAAAGGTGAAAATCCCTCCACCAAAGCCCCCCAACATTCCGCGATAACTTAAACATCTGTGTAAACGTCTTGAGATGCAGGAAAAACCAAACAAATACGAGAAATGAAAAAAAATATATATGAAAACATTCAAGTCCTTACTTAAAATCCATACCGCTTAAACATTTCAGTACAAACAGCCGGATGGCTTGCTTAAATATGCATGTATACTCTCGTATATTTAACGTCGCCGTTTTTATTCTTTCCTTAAAAAAATATTCTTCTAAATGACTCGTGGAAATACATATTTATCAAAAGCCACGAATGAAGGGGGGAAAATTACACGAGTCCGCCTTGGAGATAAGAAATATGAAGAATGAATGATTTCCGTAGTGCACAGCAGAATGCGGCCATGAGGTAGAGACAAGGAGATTTGCCTGCAGCGATGTCAACGAAGTACTCTGTGATCCGAGAAAAAGGGCAATTACTGAGAGGCCATGCTCCAACTTAACAAAATCCTGTCAAGAACCGAAGTGGTTTACCGGTCCATGGTCATCGGTAAATATTTTTGTACACATTTTTAAATAAGTATGTGATGGCAGAGATGCATACAGTTCATGTACATTTTTTTAATTTCTCACAAATTAATAATTAAATTAACACAGAAATATTATATTTTTAAGCTCTCTCATTGTTCATTCCTTCGCAAAGCTTCATCATCATCCGTCCATTTTTGTGGCAGTATTTTCAAGACTTTAGTTAATCTTTGTAAAAACAAAGAAAAATGGATTCATATACGAAGATAATTTTTTTAGTAAAAATTACCGTTTCGTTTGGTGATCGTGTAACATTTTCGACGTTCGGGAAAAATTGCTCAAGCGCATAATAAAATTCACTATCTTCAACAAAAGGAATGATAATTTCTGCTAAATTTTACTCTCCGTGTAGCAATGAAAGTTTAAGAGTTAATGAATATCAATACAAGGGAAATTATTTATACTTTTGCCCGTTAATCTGATGATTAATTAGTGAGAAATCTCAAGAACATCAGAAAAGAATATGAATAAGTATAGGTCCTCTTTAGCCGACAAATACTTTTTTTTCATTGAGCCTAAGTAAGAAATAAATTCAATTCTTGATAAATTAATGGGAGAATAATATTTTTATAAGTGTTCCGTCCTGTGTGGCGAGGGTATCGCTCATCGCGATGTGATTTGCATCGATAACTCGTCAGCTGAATCAAAAATACTTTCCGAAAGTAATTGCACATCACCGAGGCCGCACGCCGAGCAGGCCTGCCACATGCCAGTTTGTATCCCTGAGTGGTACACGTCCGACTGGAGTGAGGTAATTTTTCGGCTATATGTTCGATTTATTTTTCCCCCCCATCCAATTTATCTTTTACTGACGTATTTATTCAGTGCTCGGCTACTTGTAATGAGGGTATACAGACGAGAACTGTGCGATGTATGGCAGAGGGTCTCGAATCGGAAGGATGCGAGGTCAGAAATAAGCCGATGGATCAGAGAATTTGTAGCACGCAGCAAATGTGCAGAAAGGACTTGTCCCATAAAATTCCTAAGAGTAAGTCATTTTTTCTTGTGAAATTACGTGGTTTTATAAAATTTTTATTCGACCTGTCATCGATATAAAACTTATGTCATCCGATGAATTTGTTGATGAATACGTTTATAAAATTTTATTTGACCGTCCCATTTGTATTTTATTTTGAACGTATAAATCCGTGAAATGATTCATTTGGTTGCTTTCCAAATTTATTTTAAAAAGCAAGAGCTGATTTAGATTTCCTCGGAGAAGTCTCGTTATCCATAAATTATTCGCATCTTTCTAATCAGTACAAAATTTCTCGACGCATGTTTTTGTTTTCTCAATATAAAATAACTTTTTCCTTATCAATGTTCAAGCCATGAGTTATGCGATACGAGCAAGATCAATGTCTTAAAAGAATCGTTTTTGCTTAGCGTAAAAAAAATATCCCTTTATTACTATTTATGATGGAGATATCTGAATTAATAATGTAATCCATATTTTGTCTATTTCAGAGGTCTACTCTCTCGACGGATGCACAGATAAATACCCTAACTGCGAATTAGTAGTAAAAACCGGCTTATGCCGAATAAAGTACTACAAACACTCGTGCTGTGGTTGTCGTCATTAATTTCAATTGAACAGCTAATTAATTGAAATAACAATTGTAATTGAAAGTCTGACCATATTGTAGTGGATTGAGATTGTAAAAAACGAAAAATGTCAAAGTATTTTTACTAATTTAATCGCATTTTTGGAAAAAAAATATTTTACTAATTTTTTGCAAGTTAGTCGGTTATTTCGGCGCCCATTAACAGCTGATTTGTTTAAATTTATATAGGCAACTCCAGGTGTTTTTCGATCGGTTGAAAATACTGACGAAAAAGCAAAATCTTTTCGAAAAACTATTGGAGTTTGATTGCGGATGTCAATTTCCATCAATTTCGCGATATCGTTAAATGGAATTTTCTGACCCTCGATTCGGTATTGGATCACCTTTAATTATCACATAACATTGTTCAAATTCATATGGAAATGAAGGAGATCTCAGGACCTAAGAGACAACTGATACAGTAGGCGCCCCGAGGAAGAAGTTATTAATTAATAAATGGAAGAGTAGTGAGAAAATCTTGTTGAGCCCTGGGCAGCCCCTTCTGGCCTTTTTTGAATTTTTTTTCTGGTTTTGCGGCGTGTTATCGTCGGTTTTGAAGGTTTTTAAAGGCTCAGGGCGTTCTAGGGATTTCCACTTTCGTTTTTGGACCCTTTTTGCATCACTTCCAGCATATTTTCCGCCCGTTAGCCACATTTGGGGCCCCTTTTTGAAATTTTTGACAAATAACTGCCGATATCTTGAAAACTATCAGGCGTAGCTCTAAAATTCGAACGAATTTGAAAAGCTGAAGACATTTCCGATCGATATAGCCCATCAGATTTCATTTTTAGTGACTTTTTGCACTTTCGTATTTTTGACCGCTGGGGCTGAACACAGTTTCGGCGATATCTCAAAAACTATTGATCCTATCGCCCCGGGGTTTGCTCCATTCGAAAGCTGAGCTGATTTCCCATCGATATAGTGTCTTCGGAAGTTCCTAAAATAATGTTTTTACCCCTTTTTTGGTAATTTTATAAATTTTAGAAAAATTGAAAAAACGCTCCGAAAAATCAGTTTAAAAACGTGGAAAGCTCAGCTTTCGAATGGAGCAAAGCCCGGGGCGATGGGATCCATAGTTTTTGAGATATCGTCAAAAGAGTGCCGACTTGGCTGAAAATCGACAAAATGGAAAGGGGGGTCTTAGATTTTTCGACATTTCGACCGTTCGGGCCAGACAGATGATTGGCTTTCAACTTTATTATAGTACTGTGCCAAGGAATCTAATAGAAGAAGGCATTTAAAAAAAATGTATCATGCATGACAATAATTACTGGGACAATTTCAGCTGCGAACACATGATTTCAGCACATTAATTTCAAATCCAACTATCTTCGCACAAAAATATTGAATTAAACACAATTTTGTCAGGCTTTTTCGTTGGTCAATGCACCTCCTTTACCAGTCCATTGCTCCTTCAAATCCACTTTCAATCCAAGGTCTCTCAGTGCAGCTCGGGCGTCCTCAGCTAGCACCGGATGATTTTTCATTGCACTCTGGAGAACCGCATCGACTCCGTACGACACGAATTCACGCGACTCAGCTTTATTCCTCACTGACATATTCCTTATTGCCCATGATGCTTGCCTTAGTACACTCAAACTCATCGGAAATTCTTTCATTGCGTCAACGATCACCGATGGAGCTCCGCAATCGTAGAATACCCCAGCATTTGAACTACTGCGAAGAGTCAAAGCAGAAATGCACGATAAAGCTGATGAGGCGACATTTTCTGAAGTCTGTAATGATAGAAAATTAATTTCTCACTTTTTATCAAAACGTTATGTTAAAATACTGTGTATTATGGGATTGTTCAATTTTTTTCAATTTTGAAGATGTTGAAAAGTGAGGAATTCAAAACTGAGGAATATCGTCTACTTTTCATGTGACTCATTTTATTTTCTGCTTCACTTTGCTCAAGAACTCGAGAAATTTTATTCCATGTTAAGTCACCTTGAATCTACCAATGCTGGAGACAATGAGAGGAGCACTACCGCATGTGACAATGTGAGCTTTGACATTGTCATTGCCTGCAAGTGATTTGAGTAGTTTGAGGGCCTGCCAGTTCAATTTCTCAGCGTCGGGATGGTTAATCATGACGTCGAGGATAAATGTCAGACCTCCTGCGTCTTCAACGTCTTGGCAGAATTCGTTTCTGACAATCAGAGAGGCCATTGTCAGCATTAGGTCCCCAACAACTCCTTCGTCTTTTTTGAATTCTGGAATGAACAAGAATTTCCCCGATTAATTTTCTTTTCTAGTTCAGTAGGGCAAAGTATATTAAAAGTTCAATTCTCTAACATCATATTTTTATATTCTGCAGGAGTAAAAAATGGATTTCGATTGAAGAAACATTGGAAATTATTGAATAGAATCGATTGTGAGAGAAAAGTTTCAACACATTCACATGTAAATAACTCCAGAACTAAATACTTTTTCTGAATCATCTCTTTTCGATTGGAATTTTCTTCCAATCATCTCTTCGACATAGAAAATTACATCAACTTTGATAATAACAAATCAAATCCTTAGTTAGTTCAGGAGAAATATTTTTTAAAGAACAATTCCCATTAGACTAAATAGAGCAATTGGTAATGAGACATTCACTTGTTAATAATCCAGTGAGAACAGTGAGAGATGTCCTGGCCATTTGTGATGCATGCTCATGAGCTTTTCCATATTCATGTCTGATGTCGTCATCCAGCACCAAACTCCTCATGACTCCACAGCAGTCTCTGAGTTCAGAGCCAGTTATATCCTGTTTGTCGATAATGTTTCCAATTCTACGGAGAATTCCAGCGTTGAATATTGCTTGTCTGTTCATCTCATGTTTGATGCAACACTCTTTTATCCATCTCAGGAGGAGTTGAATTATTGAGACATCTGAGATTCTATCGAGTAGTCTAAAAACAATATAATTTGTGAATATAAATATGCCAAGCAATATTTCAATTTAAATAGACTCCTTACTCAATCTGCAATTTGATGCCACGATCTGTCAGCAGATCAGGATGTCCAGTCATCAATGCCGTCATTGTCCTGATGACTGATTTGAGAATATGACCATTCTCTTCATTGCCAACTTGTTCCATGAGATCAAGAAGGATGCAGTAAGCATTTTCCTTGGCGGCGTACATTCGCCTAGCAATGTCTCTATTTAATTCAGTCTTCAATTGTTCCAATGCCTCTGGAATTTCATTGTATCTTTTCTCTTTTGTGGAGGTAGATAATTTCCGGAGGCAAGTCTGTATCACATTTGAGTTTTCACTGATCGCTAGATCCTTGATAATGTTCGTCAAGTCGATGCCCTAAATGGTAAAACAATATGGTAATGGTAAACAATAAAATAATAGTAGAGCAATCGTGGATGATTAAATTTAATAGAAGTTCCTAGATAATTCTATAAGATTTTTACTAGTTTCTGGTCTTCATGATATTGTTTATTTCCTCGACTAAACTTTGACTCCTTTTTAGTTAACACACTTGAAGTTTTTCCGTTTCATTTTCTTGATGGAAAAGAAAGGAAAATAGAGTGAATAAACTTAGAACATTTGAGCAGAGTAAGTTATGTAGGAAGTGGCTCAATAAAATAAATTATATGTAAGAATTAATATTTAGTTTTCTGAATTACCTGGGCCTCGAACTGCTTAACAGCATCTTCAATAGCCTCCTGCGGTGTCATCGCCAGCTCCTCGATATTCTCCTTTACTACCTCGTCGTAAGTTTCTTGTTTGATCACACGTACCATGATTACTGCAACCACTGATTCTCAGGTTTTCCCTTTATTCTTTGACAGCCAACCGAAACGCCATAAAAGGCCTGAATTCGCGGACCGACGTTGCACGTTTACGGTGCCATACATACGCCGGTACGATCATTTCTCAATGACTTTTTTCGTCGTATCTCCCCCCTTCCTCTATCTCTCTATTGGTTGTTCTTCTTGTGCGAGGTTAACTTTGAGTAAGTCTGATGAGATAAAGAAAGGCAAGAAGGTAGGTTCCTGCAGGCACTTGATTACCCAGTGGTTCGAAGTTCATGTCTCGTTGATTATGTTGACGAGCGTGCGATGGCGCCAGCAGTTTTAGAGTAAGAGTGTTTTTTTTAGAATTGTAGGCGCGAGAGACAGTAAACAATCTTCTCAATTGTTCTGAAAAAAATCGACTTTTCACAAATTAATTAAAAAAAAAACTAACAAAAACTTACCGTTTGTGCATTATTGGTTTTTGTCATTGGCACCTCCTTTTGCGCTTTATTCGAAAGATTTGTAGATTGTAAGAAAAATGTTTAAAAATTTAGATAAATGAATTCACAGTAATCGAATTTTACAAGTCAATAAATAATAATGAAAGGAAAGAATGTTATATTTTTACTCATCATTATTCATCAGTGCGATCAGGCAATAGTAGTATATTTCGTAACAAGTGAAAAAAATGGTTTTTGGCGAGTGGGAGGTTTATATCACGAGCCGAAGGCGAGTGATATAATCCCACGAGTCAAAAGCCACTTTTTTCACGTGTTACGAA
>JAPYZM010000131.1:0-49842 GCA_030522845.1 Psyttalia concolor
AATGATTGGAATCTTCAGAGAAAATTGCACTCTAATAAATTAATTTCCATGAGTTCCCCTAAAGTCCCGAATTTTTTTCAAATTTCAAGAAACATAAATAAAAAACCAATTACGCTCTAAAATTATTTAAATACTCATTTTTCAATCTTTAGACTACGAAAAATATCCACCTCAATCTTTTCCCCCTTTTCTAATTTTTCTAATTCACTCAATGACTTTCAAAGATATTAAAATTAAAATTTATACTTTAAATGATTGGAATCTTCAGAGAAAACTGCACTCTAATAAATTAATTTCCATGAGTTCCCCTAAAGTCCCGAATTTTTTTCGAATTTCAAGAAACATAAATAAAAAACCAATTACGCTCTCCCCAATTCAATCTTTAGACTACGAAAAATATCCCCCTCAATCTTTTCCCCTTTAATTATAAATTTCGATTCGTCAAATTTCATTTTGACCCAAGAACTGAGTTTCTAATTCACTTAATGACTTTTAAAGATATTTAAATAGTAATTTTGCTGCGGATACGATTTAATTAATGGAGAAAATGAAATCACGATACAGATAAATCTGTATACACATGTTATATCGAATATGTTAACGTTAGTATGCATGTCGTTGATTTTCAATTCGGGGATAGTCATAAGTGAAAGTGAAAGTGGAGTACAAGTGGACAATATTTATCGGTCAGCGGCGAATGCAGTCCCCATATCAGGGGCGGGAGAGATTTCTGCGTTCGTGTGGAATTTACTTATTTTTTTCCTACGGGATCAAACGAGTCGATGAATTTTTCGTATTTTTAATGGAAACGAGTTCTGGGGGGAGGGGTTACAAGTGCTTGAATAATCGCGGAGTGATTACTCGTGTTGCGTGAATTATTGACGATAGATATCTCGATGATTTGTTAGTAATCAATTTATGATAATGAGGAGTTAATTTTTCTATTGAGGAAATTGCCATTTTTATGCAAATTTTTTCTTTTCAATTATTTACCGATGCGCATGAAATTTATTATTATAATTATCCCTTCCTTATTATCTCAATGAACTTGAAATTTTCTCTTTACCTCAGGCGAAAATATATTTTTTTTAATACAAGTCTTGACGATTTTTTTTTATTCTGAATTAATTAGTCAATTTTTTTTTTTAATTAGAAATTTTAATTTTTTTTTTTTTGGTGATTAATTGGGTAATTGTTTGATGGGATTAATTGGGGGAATAGTCAGCTTTATCGAGGGTGACTCTAGCTCGGATAAATAAAATTGTTTAATTGTTTTAAAAAAACGGGGAAAATTGGGATTTTTAGAGACGAAATTTGGAGGTTTTTTAATGGGATTTTTTTTTTTTTTTTTTTTTTTGAGAATGTGGAGCAGATTTAACTTTGGCGAATGGTCTCGAGGCCGTTGAATCCAACAAGTAATAACATTTTGCTGCTGCCACTGTGCGCAACGTTTGCGGAAGGATAATGACAAGGTGGGACAGAAATTGTCTTTTGTCCATCGTAAAAGGAATTTCAATTGTTGTTTCGTTTTCTTTTTTTATTCTGTCACGTTTAGGCAAGATCCTGCAGGATTTTTTTCAAGTCTTGCATAATCGTATTATTAAAAAAAAAAAAAAATGGCGTTCGCCGAGAGCCCAACATTTCTCGTGTGTTCGCAAAAATTAATTAATTAATTAACGGAAAAATCGGTCCTACGCGAATTTTTGCCCAGAACTGTCAGTGAGCGAAGGCGAGCCCTCGTTTTTGGATAATTGAGGGAGAGAAAGGGCTGGGAATTTGCCGCTCGGCTCAATGATTTATTTATAAATCTCGATTTCCTTGAACTTTTGCCAACAATTTTATTTTCCCAGTCGTATATCACAACTGCCGCTATTAAAAATGTGGGAAGGGTTGCCTGATCGCACGTTCCTCCAGAACAATTCCAATATTCATGCGTAATTATTAATAGCTTATTTAAATAATGATCAATTTTTTAATATAAAAGTCGGAAAAATCGGAGAATTTCAAATTTTTAATTTATTTTTCTGCTGAGTTTAAATTAAAAATATTCCTCTGAACGTTCTTATTTTATTATTTACTAATTACACCCAATTTACCATAAAATGTAAACTTATTTATTTATAAACCCGTAAATTGTTAATTCAAAAGTCCCTTAGAAAAGAAAAATCCCTTTTTCCCGCGTAAAATTTCAAAATTTCAAAAAAATTATAAATAATCGGATATCCCCAAAAAAATCAAAATTTGAATGTCAAAATATCCTCAGAATCCTCAGAGCAGTCAGAAGTGATTGATGACTCCATTCCCAGCGAGTGAGGCCCACGCGCACTTAAAGAATCCTCGAAACCTGTACCCGAAAAATTTCTCCCCAATGAATAATATCCCACGAAAATCCTCCACATCCGTGTCCCTCATGTCGCAATGCCCCCCCCCCCCCCCCCCCCCCCCCCCCCCCCCCCCCCCACCCCCCCCCCCCCCCCCCCCCCCCCCCCCCCCCCCCCCCCCCCCCCCCCCCCTCGAGCATATCCACTCAACATTTCACGAACGGGGGAGCACATACTCGACTCTACAATTGCGCAAAAATTTTTTTATCCTCGAAAAAGTCCTCTCCTCCTGCCACCCAATCTCCTCCTGCCACTTAAAATTAAAGCTAAAATAATGAGAACAATTGGACCTCTCCTAATTAAAATTTACGATATTTTCCAACTCTCGTAATTTCGTAAATTTTTTTTTTTAGTAATTAAACCCGAATTTTAAACATAAATTTATCAGTTAATGACCTCTTGAATTTTTAATTATAAAACCCTCCAAAAAAATAAAAAACTAGTGATTAATTAATTAATTAATTACTAATCATAAAGTATAGACATAAAGTGAAGACTATAAATAATGAAATTAATTAATTAATTAATTTGGTTGTACAATAATTGAATTTAAATAATTAAAAAATGGAAAAATTCAAAAACAAATTGTCTCGCATTTTGCAATTGAACATTTCACGAACGGGAGTACATACTCGACTCAACAATTGCGCAAAAACTGTTTATCCTCGAAAAACACTGGTCTCCCTTCGACCCAACGCCCGTCGCCCTCATACCCACACACGGAGAATTAAAAATAAAATAATAAGAACAATCGAGTCTCTCGCATTCTCAGATAGACCGTATAGTGGCCGAGCGCCGTGAATTATCCCACGTTATTATACCCCACAACTGCAGGTAACATTTCTACAAGTCCACCAAAATGAAAGTTAAACACAAAAATAATAATAATAATTCATCTGATCTGAGAATATTATTTTTCCCTGGCCGATCGATTCTTAATTCAATGAATTGAGAGACGCGAAAATAGTGGCCAGACTTTCAGAAACATTTTATCCCCGGTAAAAAATATTTTATCACCCACTGATTCACCTAAATCGCGTATTATCTGTTTACGTAAGGAACAAATTGTGATCGATAAAAATGAATGAGCCGCAATTACGAAATTTCCGATAGAATCTGATGTATTTAGCCTCCGGGTGGTTTTCATTGCCGTAAAGTCTTGAGATAAAATGATTTTACCGATTTTTTTTTTCTCTCAGCAACACTGGAATCTCATGACAGCTGTCATGACAAGATTTTCGTTACGCTTTTAGGAGTGACATTAATAAAAAATGATTTCGCAAGAAAATTTGACTAGAATTTTATTAAAAAAAAATTTTTTTTTCCGCCCATTCTATCGGATATTTCGCACAAAAAATTGTCATGACAACATTTGTTGACAAGGCCAGTGGAGAACCCTAAACACGGGGAGAAGTGAATTCTCTGGGAAATCCCCCTGGAATTCCCTTAAAAGTTTCAAATTTTGCAGCAAAATTTGATTAAAATTTTATTTTTAAACATTTTTTTCTTTTGCATCAATTGTCAACTGTCATGACAATATTTCTACGCTCCTGTTTGCGGAATTTATGAGAAACGAATTCGTTGGAAAATTCTATTGGAATTCTATTTAAAAAATCAATTGATTTTTTCTTGTTCAAAATTAAATTCCAATTTAATTATCAAAAATTTTGCATCAATTCTATTGGAATTTGTATTCCACTGAAAAAATTGTCATGACAGCATTTGTTGACAGGACCCATAGAAACTCCAAGCCCCGAGAAGAAGGAAAATCTCCGGAAGCTTCCACTGGAATTCCCTCAAAAAAATCGTTTTTTTTCGTCAACCGAATCTTTCCCCAGGAAAAATTCAATAAATTTTCATAATCCGCGCAAAATTTCGCTCAAATTTTTCCCCTTGCACCTGCAATACTCCCCGAAATAAGCCAAAAATTGACACTCCCTATAATAAAATAAAAATAATATCAGACGCAAATAAAATCCCACCGATCAATAAAAAAAAAAGTCCAAACTAGCGGAGAGTCTTCCAGGAACAGTTTACGCGAGTGGAAAAACCATTTACTGCCCGCTTGATTCGCCTAAATCGCGTATTACCTATTTACGTAACGAACAAAGTGTGACCAATAAATATAAAAATAAATGAGCCCAAGCAATTACGAAATTTCCGATAGAATTCGATGTATGTAGCCTGGAGGCGGTGAATTCAATCGGCAAAATATATCCCCCTCATTTTTACCCGAACCAAGTGACACTGGGCCCTCATTACACCTGAGACTGGCCAGTGGGCATGACCAATACGAGAATTCGTCAAATAAAATCGTAAGGAGAGAAAAAAAAATGAGGCCACCCGCGGAAAATCAAAGTCTGCCCCCCGGGAGAGGTGAAATAATGAGTTCGATTTCCGTCAACTGATACCGATTATCCAACGATTAGTTCTTTCTATTTTTTCTTCTCTCCCTCTCCCTCTCCCTCTTTTTTTTTCTTTTCATCAGTTGGGAATTACGTAAAGTGACATTTTCACGAGTGTTGCATATTCTTTTCGTGCTCTGGGGTAAAAAGCCTCAGTTTGCCACTGAGAAATGTGCACGAGGTGAATTAAAATTCTGTCACTCGGGTGATTTTTAAAACGTGGAAAACGGGTTTTCAATTAGCCAAAGTGTGACGAGGCGAGAACGTGCCTGTACCATCATTAGGTGATTTCGTGATGTTTCTGAAGCGAATGTGATTTATGATACGCTGGTTGACAATAATTCTGATTATCAAGAATTTTGAGTAATCAAGTGTTGATTTTTCCGAGACGTAAAGCCAGAAAATTTTGCGGATATAAAAATGACAATTTTTTTTTCAATATTCCTTTACTTTTGTAAATAATTAATTTGCTGAAATTAATTTTTATCGGATCAAATGAATAATTTAGTCCCTCCGGATAAATAAATATTTTTTAAACGAGAGTTTTCGATTTTTTTGGTTTTCTTTTCATTTAAAATTCTTCAAGTTGTTTATTTTGGGGTATTTTAATCAATTAATTTAAAAATTGGATTATTTATTTGATCGGGCGATGAAGAGGTCGTGTAAACGAGTGATTATTAAAATTTAATTTTTGGAATTTCAGAAAAAATTTATAATAAATTTTACTCCAGCAATTTCGGATGATTATTTGTCCAAAACAATCTCTGGCTGATTGACATTTTTCTCAGTGGGTCCAGCAATTTTGGGTCCCAAGGCCGCAATCGACCCAGCGAAATCCCCAGAGGACCGAATCCACTGAAGACGACGAGATCAACCCTCGTCCCCCACCCCAAAAATAAACCCCTCAAGAGCTCCCCCAAAAAAAATAAATAAACAATCCACTCACCCACTCTGGAGACCACCGCCAGCATCACCAGCATAGAGTTAGCCAGCAACATCTCGATCTCCACCAGACCTCACACTGACCAGCGGCAAAAAAAAAAAAACAAAAAAAAATGTTTTTTAAAACGAAAAACACAGAAAAAAAATCCTCAATTATCCCAGAGTAACCGAGAAAAAATCAACGGCTCACGTTAACCGGTGCAACGTCACTCCCCGAACGCATATAAAAATGTTAACGCGTGCAGTAAACAGGTGAAACTCCGCGTGCGTTTCTCCAAAACTTATTACCGATTTTCCTTGCTCTCGATTATCACTGAATTCACTAGATCCGTTTCTCCCCCAAGCCCAAAAAAAAAAAAAACCCTCTCGTCACCCGTAGCAGTGGAGTACAACCCGACGTAATCGTCAATAATCGTTGACGAATTAATCCCGATCGGGCGAATAAAAAGACAATTCTCTCCCTCACTCACCCACGGCGAGGAGGAGCTGAGGGGTAGATTGATTGGCGTTTGTGGCGTAAAATTGTTGATTAAAAATTTTTTTCTCTTCTCACGTCGGGGGGAACGATGTGTTGCGGACCCGTGTCAGTGCCGCGAGTGGGCCATTGACGATTGTCGGAGAAAAACATATGCTACGGTCACGACGAGAGAAAGGTGACTGGGATAAGTTCTCGAGGCGTGCTCAATACCTCCTCCCCCTTGTCCTGGCATAGGAGTCACCTTTCTATCGTTAAGCTGGTGTAACAAAGAAGGGAGTGTTGGAGGAGAAGGAATCAAATGCAAAAGTACATTTGGCGGGGGTGGACGGGTGGGGGGGGAGAGACTTTACCACCACCAGATTCCATAAAAACCACTACTCACTGGTGGAGGTCGAACTGGAGGGAGTCGATTGCATTACAATTGTGATGTTGATATCCTTCGGTGTACTTGAAATAACTTAACGTCAGATTCTCGGCGACTTTTCCTTTTGTTGGGACACACGAGTAACTGTATCGAGCGGGGGGATTTTTTTCTTTCCCTCGGCCGGCCTTGGGTCCCCACTGTTTTCAGGAGGACATTCAGGGGGAGGGACTGTGGTTGGACTCCCCTTGTGAACTAGACCTTCTCGTGATTTTAGTGCAAATGCCATGGCTAAATTTTCAATGAATTTTTTTTTTTAATTTGTCGATTACCAGGGGACTGATTTGGGGGATTAATTTTTGGGAAAATTGGGGGGGTTCGATAGTAGGCGAGAGAAACGTAGGGAGACCCTTTTTTGATCCTCATAAGGTCTATTTCTATGTATTTTGGGGGCAGGAGTCCAGTCCCGCGCGAATATCTCTAGTTAAAAATTAAATTATTTCACTCCGCTTGTGAAGTAGACCTTCTCGCGATTTTAGGGTAAATGGTAATTTCCGCCCGATGGGGTAGGTCAAAAGATTTGTTTTGATGAACATTTGGGATTTTAAAATAATTTAATTAGTCCGGAAAATTGAAAATCTAGATTAATCGATTATTCATTTTAGCATTGATGAAAAATTTGAAAATCTTGGAGAACTCTATCTCTCTCTCTCTCTCTCTCTTTCTTCAAAATTATAAGACTTGTACCTTTTTTTGTTATTGATAATTCCGATTATGTTTTTGAAATTTTTTATCACATAACTTTTTCATTTTGTCACCAATAAAAAATATGAATTATTTTGTCCGATAAATCCGTAAAAATCAGATGACCTCAGCAAAATTTATTTAAAAAAATTCCTATTTTAGTTCAAAATTCAAATAAACTCCGGAATTTTAATTCCTTCGCAGTTTAAAAATACGCAATCTCATTTTTTAAATTCAATGATTTTTTTCGTGAACGTCAGCATCACTCATTTTTATTTTCTCTAAATCTCGATAAGCCCAATTATTTCGCGACGATAAACTATCCTCCAAAGACCTCATCGAAAATCCAATTACTCTCCATTAAAATCTCATTTAAAATTGCGTCATATCTTAGTCTCACACCCTCGAATCCGTCTCCCATTAATAATCTCTGAAATGTTCGCCACTGATCAAGAATTAATCAATCATTTTACGAACGTTATTTTCCCACCGGCGAGTGAAAAACACAAAATGAATTAACCCTGAGCGCTCTCATTGTAGTTAAATCACACTGAGGTAACAGGGAGGGCGCGGCTCGCGTCGGGACGGGTCTCTTTGAAACCGAAAGCTTGTTAAAAAAAAAATTGTAGAGAAGGACAAACAGTGAGAGAATTACAGCGAGACGAGGGGACTCTCGTTACGGTTACTCCCAACGAGTGTTTAATATTTCAATATTTTATTGCGTACTTGCCCAATTCCTCTCATTCAACTTCACATACGATTTTTCCTTCAATCTACATATCAAAATATAGAACCTGATTACATTTGTTCTGTCGATAATGACAGAATGAGCTATCGAGAATCGATTAATCGATAAAAGTGAAATAATCGATTAGTCGTATCTCGAATATTCGAGATTTAAAGATATCGACTCACAATATCGCATCATCGAGAATCGATTAATCGATAAATGTGAAATAATCGATTAGTAGTATCTCTCCAAATCGAGCCTTGAAGACATCACTCGTAATATCGAATTATCGCGAATCGATTAATCGATAAAAGTGAAATAATCGATCAATCGTATCTCGAACTTTCGAGATTTGAGGAGCTCCAGTGGCAGTATAAAAAATGTATCGAGTATTCATTAATCGATAAAGAGCGAGTAATCGATTAATCGCACCTCGCAACTTCGAGATTTGAGGACTTCGCAATGGAATTCATTCAAATAAATAAATAAATAATAATTCAGTATAAAACAAACTAAATGTTACAAAATTAATTGTTAAGCACTCGTGCATGTGCACATTAAACATGGCTCGCTCCCTCTATATAATCCTCATCTCCGTCAGTTCTATCTCCTTTCACGTATTACTCTTTTTACAGACGAGCGAAGAATTCAATGCGAAATACACGCGAGTACCTCCTTCGGCCAATTACGCAATGTCTTTAGCATCCCATGGAAAAGCACGGGATGAGGTGGATAATTGAATAATTAATTCCACCAAATCTGGGCATAATTGGAATTAAGGAGATCTCCAGGGATGGGAGAATTTTTAGATTGTCCGGAGGTGGGTTTAGAGGATTCTCCCTCGATGTTGTAATGTGGGAATTACTTTTTTTAGGGGGCAATTGTTGCGAGAAATTAATTGGCATCGCAGTTTCGCGATTATTTTCAATGAAAATATTCCGGAAAAAATGCTTTGCTGAATATCAGGAGAATTACCCTCTCCTGAGTTACTATTGAGATATTTTTTAATTTCCGAATTTTTTGGAAAAAAGGATGACCGAAAAAAACTTGGGAAATTTATGTCGAGTAATTTCTGCGCATCAAAATTTTTTTGCAATTTTTTTGAGTGAATTTTTTAATTTGATTTAGCGAAAAAGGAATGATAAAATGTCAATTGTTATTGGCAATTGAGGAAGAGATACGTTAGAAACTATGGATTTTAAAAATATTTTAAAATCCTGGAATATTTCCTGAGAATTTGGGAAAATTGGGGAACTGCCGAAAAATCAAAGGCCCCCCTCTTTCGATTCTGCCGATTTTTACCAAAATCGGCACTCTTTTGACGATATCTCAAAAACTACTGATCCTATCGCCTCGAGGTTTGTTTTATTCGAAAGCTGAGCTCATTTCCCATCGATATAGGGTATTTCAAATTTTTTTTAATGATTTTTTCACCCCTTTTTTTGCTAATTTTACGATTTTTAGAAAAACTCTCAAACCGGCTCAAAAATCGGTTTAAAAATTTGGAAATACCCTATATCGATGGGAAATGAGCTCAGCTTTCGAATGAAACAAACCCCGAGGCGATAGGATCAATAGTTTTTGAGATATCGTCAAAAGAGTGGCGATTTTGGTGAAAATCGGAAAAATGGAAAGGAGGGGGCCTTTGATATTTCGGCATTTTAGCCTGTCGGGCCAGACAGCTAACTGGCTGTCCAGCTGGTCGACCGGAAATGCCGGAATCCTAGATTTTTGGAGGAAAGTAAGCCTGGGGAGCCCTGAGTAGCCCTTTTTGGCCATTTTTCGACCCTTTTTGGTGATTTTTTGGTCCTTTTTCCCCCTTTTTTCCGTTTTTTCAATTTTTCAGCACGTTATCACCGTTTTCTAGCATTTTTGAGGGCTGAGGGGGTTCTAGGGATTTTTACTTTCGTTTTTGGCCCCTTCTGGTATTACTTCCAGGCTATTTTAAACCGACTTTTAGAACCCTTTTTTGAAATCTTTCGCCGAAAACTGCCGATTTCTTGAAAACTATCAGACGTAGCTCCAAAATTCGCACGGATTTGGAAAGCTGAGGGGATTTCCGATCAATATAGCCTCTCAGTTCTCATTTTTAGCGTTTTTTTGACCGCTGGGGGCCTCAGATTTCAGCGATTTTTGGATGGCTGATCACATTTTCGGCAATATCTCAAAAACTATCGATCCTATCGCCTCGGGGTTTGCGCCATCCGAAAGCTGAGCTCATTTCCCATCGATATAGGGTATTTTCAAATTTTTAAAATCATTTTTTCACCTCTTTTTTGATAATTTTATCATTTTCAGAAAAACTCTAAAACTGGCTCGAAAAATCATTTAAAAAATTTGAAAATGCCCTATATTCAAGAAAAATGAGCTCAGCTTTCCATTGGGACGATCCCCGAGGCGATAGGATCACTAGTTTCCGAGATATCGTCAAAAATGTGTCCAGCCAGGCGAAAATCGCCGCAATCGTAGGGAAATCTCTAGTGGTCCTAAAATCGAAAATCCAAAAAATCTCACAAAATTCATTTCCAAAGGCTATATCGATCGGAAATTTCCTCAGCTATTCAAAACCGTTCGAGTTTTGGAGCTACGCCTGACAGTCTTCAAGATATCGCTAAATCCTTCGATAATTATTTAACGTCAATTCAATATTAAAGCCATTGAAATTAAATTCATCCCGAGAATTTCCGAAAAATCAAAAAAGAAACAGTTTGAATAAAGAGGAGCTAATTTCAATCTCGATAAGCGCTAGACGAGTATTTCGTCGATTCAAACAACTTTTACTCTTCGAAATTTCTTTTCCCTCTCGTTGTGAGGTAATAAAATGATAATTAACTCCTAAGTTTTTTAATTAAATTCAAAATATTTGGATTGATTAAAATTCCTTCCGGGTGAAATTTCAGACGATCATTGGATAGTCAAATATATTCAGCGGCCCTCTAACTTTTATCCAAAAATATTATCGCTTCCAAAAAAAATAAAACAAAATCTTAAAACTCATAATATTATCGCAAATTTACAGAACAACCCCCCCCCCCCCCATTAATTTTTTATTTAATTTAATTTCCGCTGAGTGGATTGTAAATATCAAAAACCTCTTACCTCAACACTCGCCGCGCGACCCGGGACCGAGGACGTGGAGGTGGTGGTGGCTGGCCCAAAGACATCACTTGTCACTTGTCACTGGTCACTGGTCACTTGTCACTTATCACTGGTAGTCCAAGAAGATCATCAATGGTCCCTCCGACCGCTGACCCGACGCTCCTGGCGGCTAAAAAATTATAAAAAATCTTTTTAGGAAAATAATCTCCTCCTGTGGGTCTAACGGCCGGAGAGACCAAGGAATCACTTCGGGTCGCACTGGGTTCACACTGTGAGCACTCGATAATTGCAAAATCGATTTTTAATTAAACCGTTCGTCGCGGAATTCGCGGGTACACTAGGTCTCGACCCTCTACTGTGCTCATTCCACACGAAACTGAGCCACAGTCGGAACCCGATTGCCCAGGTAAATACCTCTGACGCCCTTTGTTTTGATGTTCCTTCGCCCATACCTTACAAATGTAAATAAACATTCGCTCGGTTTACTGGGCATTCCTCGAGTGTACTTCAGGTGTGATACTACCCGAGTTGAATTATTGATTTTTGTGGGAGTTATTGAAATTCCTTTCGAAGTAATTTTTGTAGCGAAGTGGTTTAACGAGATACGTACTTTTTATGAATTTTGCAGAACCCGTTGTATCTCGGTAGGGGGTAGTTTTAGGAGAAATTATCAGAAGTATTTTTTTGTTGCAAAATTGATCAGCTAGAAAAGTGGTCTTGTGACATTATCTCCTAAAATCAATTCTTACGGAGATAATCCGCGTTTTATGCAGATCGGAAAAATATGTTTTTCGCGTTTTATCACTTCACTGCAGATTTTAGTTTGTTAACATTTACTATTTTTATTTTGTAATATTTTGGAGGAGTCATTTTTCAGTTGACCGGTTTTTTTGGGTTTTGAGGGATTATTTTTAGAGGGACTAGTAGTTATTATTGAAATATTGTTGCTCATTGACGGATCAAGGGAAAAGATTCACCGCAAATCGTTCTTTTTCTCCGGTGAGCATTCTCATTTATTAATCAAATAAAGCCTGTCGTTTGAATATATTCATAATTTACTGTATTGTCAAGGTATAAACTTGAGAATCCAGTATTTTCAGTGTCCTTAGCGAACCGGATGTGACTATGAACTAACTTACGGCGCAATTAAACTGGAGTTGAGCTTTAAAATTTCATCCAGTCATCAGTTTTGTTGTCAAACGGAGAAACTGGATACGCTAATTTCACTTGAACGTCGGATGCAATTCGTTACTCGCGTATAAAATCATTTCAAACGGACCTCGAGGACGAGATGGAGGGAAAAATGTCAGACGTTTTATGGGAAATTAAACTGTCTCCGTAGGAAATTTCCTGACATTTCCCGGTAATCCTGAATTTCAAGATACTCACAAAGTCATTGAAGTGCTAAAACTGGATGAGGATAACAAGAGACCTTAAAAAGTTAATAATAAATTCTAATCCTACTTTCTAATTTTTCCATAAAAAAAAAACGAGTGGTGAAAAAACTGGAAATTTCGCTGAAATTACAAAAAAAATCACAGCCTCCAAATTTGCATACGACCATAGAATAAATAAATTAATTCGATTAACTTATTTATTCTATACATAAATTAATTCGATTAATTTATTTATCAATGATATTAATTAATCTCGAGAATACTTTCTCGAATTTTTTTCCGTGAGTCAAGAAATCCGAGAAACTCTGGCGAATTGTTAATCTTAAAAATGTGTATTCACTAAAAATTGCTAATAAATCCCTGAAATTAGAAATTCTCTTTGCTTCAGGAATCTAAATACTCCATTTATGCAACTCGATTATAAGCCCCCACCATTTACTATTTTCATATCCATCAGATTGGTGCAAGGGGCGCACAAGTTACCTAAGATATTAACCTTTCTTTTTGCCTTGACGAACGCACACAGACACGAGGAGCCTGATATCCATCGCCATAAGCGAGTGGATAAGCCTCTCAATGAGGAAAAGGAGTATTACTCGTTCGTATGATTAAGTGCATTTTTTAACAATTTATTTTTTTGCATTATTTTTACCTCTCGCCGCGGCAAAAAATAATCGCCGATGAACCGATTCCCATAGCCACCCAAATAATTTCTCTAAACCAATAAATAATATTCACTAAATTATCTCACCTAT
Organism: Psyttalia concolor; assembly: GCA_030522845.1. Classification (NCBI taxonomy): domain Eukaryota; kingdom Metazoa; phylum Arthropoda; class Insecta; order Hymenoptera; family Braconidae; genus Psyttalia; species Psyttalia concolor. The sequence continues at coordinate 13,293 of JAPYZM010000131.1, forward strand.
TCCTTCCACCATTTATTCATTTACTCATTACATAAATAAATAAATAGCAAAAGAATTGATTAACTGAATTAATTTTTTCATGCACTCCCGAACTAATTTTTCTTTTATCTAAAAAACCATGTCAGAAGATTTATAATAAATAATTTAATTGAAATCAATGAATGAGTCTCCTCAGTTTATTAAATGGTTTATTTACAATTAGTTTATAATTTATTTGAGGCGATGAAGTGGGTAAACGAGATCATTGATTTCTTATTGAGTTCGCGAGTTACGAGTGAATACTGAAATTAAGTTTTTTATTTACTTTTTTTTTTAATTTTATTTATTTTGTTTTTATTTTTAAGTGAGCTATTTTTCTGGTGATACTGTCTCGAAAGATATGAAGAGAATTATAACGTAAAAAAAAAGAGGTCACTAAGTTTGGCCGATTTCTATTCTTTCACGCGTGACGCACGCCCGGTTACCAATAGAGCCAACCAGCGGTTTATTTATTCAGTTATAAGATAATTACTGCTTTCCATTTTCAACCGTAATAATGGGCAATTTAATGTCGAGTGTGCGTTAAGAACTCGGGAATGATGCGGAGTAACGGCCGAGGGGTTGGGGGGGGATAATGAGTTCGCGAATTTGTTCGGGGACGTGTCGGTTTATGGGAATAACGAGAAATCGTTGGATTTTTGCAAGGCAGCTCAGGTGCAGAAGGTCAACGGCGATATATGGCTCTGAGTTGCCTGGAGGTCTTCGCGATTTTTTTCAAGTCTTGGTATTACTCATTTTTGAAATTTTTTCACTCTCACGAGAAATTGAGGCTTGGGTTTTTGGAAAAAAAAAATTATGGGAGGGTAAGCCTCTCGAGATCTCTCCATTCGTTCAATTAAAAAATCGACACATTTTTTTGCATAAAATTAAAAATTTACTAGAAATTTGGACCACGAGAACATTACAATAATTTATTTATGTTTTTAATTGTTTAATTTATTTGGTTTATTTGAATTTTATTTCTCCTTTTAAAACTCCAATAATTTTTTCCGATACAATCTACAGCAATAAAAATTCAATAAATAAATCAATCAATCAAATTATCCCCTCAATTCGTCCTTGTCTTCATCAAATGAATTGTCGAGTTACAACAAAAAAATCCTTTTCAAAAATCGACGCGTTTTTTTTGCATAAAATTAAAAATTGACTAGAGATTTTTGGAAAAAAAAATTTAATGGAAGGGTAAGCCTCTCTAGACAATTTAAAATTCGACGCGATTTTTTTATGCCATCAGTTAATTTATTAAACAGTTTTTATTTGTTGGATTTTTTCGGCCATCATTTCACCATGAGAACATTAAAAAAATGTATTTATGTTTTTAATTGTTGAATTTATTTGGATGATTTGAATTTTATTTCTTCCCTTAAAACTCCAATAATTTTTTCCGATACAATCTACAGCAATAAAAATTCAATAAATAAATCAATCAATCAAATTATCCCCTCAATTCCTCCTTGTCGTCATCAAATGAACTGTCTAATCACAACAAAAAAATCCTTCTGAAAAATCGACGCGTTTTTTTGCATAAAATTAAAAATTGACTGGAAATTTTCTGTCATTTAATTTAAAAAAAAAATTGTATTTCATCAAAAAATTGTTTATTCCCCGGAAAAATCCTCCCGAGAACGTCAGAAAATCCGCGGTTGCTTTCCTACTGCGCCAAATGTTACCAAAAGAAATGGAGAAGGTAGGAGAGCTCTGATTGTTATCACCGGAATGCTGACATTAATGCATCCACCCGGGGATAAAAAAGTGAATCGTTTGTGACTTTCGCAAGTGAGCAAATCGCTGTCTCCCTCTTGTCCTACCGGGAGCCACCGTCCGCCCCAGCGTGGGACGAAGTAAACCCGGACAAAAGTATCCGAGCAACTTTACATTCACTCAACAAGTCCAAACAAACGTGTGTACTCGTTACGTGAGTTTTTTCGTTACTTCCGTTTTTGTCCAGCGTCACGTGGGCGATTGTGACACAGGATTATCGATCATAATCGAATTATGGATCATTTCGATTTTCGATAGTCGGATGTGTCCGGAGGGACAATTACTGAATTAAAATTAATCTCATTCGCCGGGAATAAGTCGAGCCGCCGATTGAGGTCATAACGAGAAATCGAATTTAAAAATCGGGCGAATGACCGGAATTTTTTAAAAAACTCCCGTAAATTTGTAACAATTTTTTCTCACAATTTTTAACCGATTTTATTATGTCATTATAATTATCGAGATCACTCCGTAGAAAGCGAATTATTCCGTCTGAATTATCAAATCAGAGATGACAGAATGAGGTAAGCGACAAAACGTAACAATTCGAATGTGAGATTATTTTGATTATGAGTGGGTTCGCAAAGAAATTGTGGTCATACCGAGAAATCGAATTAAAAAATCGGGACCTACTGGAATTTTTTAAAAACTCCAGTAAATTTGTAACAATTTTTCCTCACAATTTTTACCCGATTTCATTATGTCATTATAATTATCGAGATCACTCCGTAGAAAGCGAATTATGCCGTTTGAATTATCGAATCAAAGATGACAGATTCGAATGTGAGATTATTTTGATTACGAATGGGTTCGCAGAGAAATTGTGGTCATAACGAGAAATCGAATTAAAAAATCGGGACCTACTGGAATTTATAAAAAAATTCCAGTAAATTTGTAACAATTGGTCCCCCAATTTTTAACCGATTCCATTACGTCATTATAATCATCGAGATCACTCCGTGGAAAGGGAATTATGCCGTCGAATTATCAAATCAAAGATGACAGAATGAGGTAAGAGACAAAAAGTAACAATTCGAGTGTGAGATTATTTTGATTATGAATGGGTTCGCCGAGAAATTGTGGGAATAAATTCGAAACTATTCCTCAATCGTCCTCATTATCTCGAGAATTACCGATTTTTAAAAAATCTAAACAACTAATCTAGTCCCACCAGAATTTCCCCCCAAAAGTTACATTTTTTTATCCAAAAAAAAGCAGTAAAAATATTGAAAAATGATTAGATTGTTTAGAGAGAGTATTAAAAAAATTGGAGTGTTTAAACAATGCCAATTAATGGCAAAGTTTTCGATTTTAAATCAACAAAATTCTGTGCATTAATCCCTCCAGATGCTTATCATTCCTTTCTCTTTTTCCCCCTTTTCCCTTGATTTATGGTAACGATAAAAATATAAATTTTCCATCGAACACGTTCGTAATTGATTGAAATAGACGCAATATGCACAGCAGGTTGATAATGGAAGGGCGTTTGCGACATATGTGTACATGTTACCCAGTTTTGATAGGAGTTGGCGCGCAACATGCGAAATAGAGGCCTTCGAGGCGTCCTGGATCGCGCAGCGACGCCCTCAATCAATTCCCATGTCTTTTACTTAATTATTGCCACTATTTTGCAATGGTATTCTTCCCTTTTTTGCATTCCAAGACGAAACGTGTGGGCAAATGTCCAGCGAAGGCCAGCGATTTTTGCGCAGCTGGTGGGAAATCAATGGATTCCATTGATCGATATCCATTGGACACAATCAGAACATCACATCCACTCTCTCCAACAATTGATTTTCTCTTCCCTTTCGACGTGAGAAAATGGCCAATTTTTTTCTCGCTCGCGAAATTAATTAACAAAATTTTCGATCGCGGCCGCTGGGTTTATTTATCAAAATTAATTGAGTTGGTGGACTAACTGATCTTTCGGAGGATTTTCGAGCCATTTTTTTCAGCTGATTTTTATCCAATTGGACTCTTTTCGTTTGGTAGAACATTCTCTATTGAGTTACCCGACGACCTTCCCCTTTTCTTATGTAATTTAGTTTTTATGAAGTTGTCGTTGATTTTTTTTCGCCCATTCCACATTCTGAATGCTAAATAATTCATTTTCAATCGCTTCACGGATTCCCGGGTAATGAAGTGTCACCAGACATTTGTTGTTATTTTTTTTTTCTTCAACATTTAGTAATTAATCTAGTAATCTAGTCATTCCTGGGATTATCGCCGGCATCTGAAGTGCCGTCAGCTTCTGGCTTTCAGCTTCTCATTAGAATCGTTACGAAATTGTCTTGGTAATTAGTGCACTTGAAAAGATTGATTAGATTTTTTCGTGAGAAAAGTTTTAACTTTTTTTCGTCCCAAATCTATTTTACCTCGTAATAAAAATGATCTCATATTTGTCGAGTTACGGGTTATTTTATCTATTACCTAATGCCACGATTTTTGGTCTCATGATTCAATCAATTTCACTTTCATTCGCACGTCCACGCATTGAAAATGGAGCGAGAACTTAATTCCCTTCACAAAAGATCTTCCAGCGTACCCAAACCGTTAATTATAGAAATTACTATAATCTCTCGTTTATTTATTATTCAAAGGTATCCAAAGAAATCAAATTCTCTCGAATAATCTAAAATATGGCGCCCAAAATCCCTGATGAAATGGGTAATTTTTTAATAAAATCGATCCACAATTGACGGAAAAACGAATTTTAAAATGCCCCGGATTTTTTTGTCAATTAATTTTTTTTTCTAACCATTTTTCCTCTGTCAAATCTACTGCTTCTTGAGACAATCACCGGTTCTTATTCTCTCATTTGCATGCTTACGAAAGTGTCTCGCTAATTAGTGGACGTGAAATGAGATTTTAGGGTAAGTTTTTCGTGGGAAATACGAAATTTCTAAATTTTCACGTCTCAAATCTACTCATAACAAAAATAATCTCACATTACGGGACATTTTAACGATTACTTAATGCCACAATTTTTTAATCTCATAATTCGATCAATTTCACTTTCAGACGCACGTCCACGCATTCAGAGCTGGCGCAGGAATTCCCTCTAAAAATCCGTCTCCCCAGCATTCTCAAACCATTCATTACAGAAGTAACCATAATTCATGGGTCTGTCTAGTTTATTTATTGTTTAAAAATGTTGGAATTGATTCAATGAATTGCGTCGAGTGTACGGAAATCAACGGAAACTTTTGTTACGTTTTATCTGTGACCTAATCCCCCGATTTTGGAGCTGATAATTCCATCAATTTCCCCTTCACACGTCCACGCCCTCTAAATGGAGTAATAATTCAAGGCCCATGTGAATGATTTTTCCCACGTTATCAAAATTATATTTTCAGACTGAAAACTCGAGGAATTTCCATTCGACTAGCGAAGGAAAATATCTCCTGACCCGATTTAATTTACTTAAGTTGACAAAGGTGTGTCAATAATTCAAAATTATTGTCGAATGAGTGGATGGAAGAGAATGGCAATAATCGAATGAATAATTGAATCGATTATTCCCAGATATTGTTGTCTTGAACTGGCCTTGAGAGTCCAGCCCTGGAGATTTTGACACGCGTTCCATCAAAAATGTCCAAAGGCGAAATTCAGAAAAAACTGATTTTGTTCCCGGGCCTCTCTCGCTTGAATACCCTTGAAATGAAGGAGAAGTACTCACCAATTGCGAATGGACTGGATCAGGATTTGAGGGCAGGAAAATAATTGAGGATATCAGGACAGCAGGAGCGCAGGGCCAGAACGCCATCTGCTAAATAATTTCTTCGTCAACAATTGCCAATTCACCCTTTCCTTATTTTCATCTGTCAAAAGGCCCCCAAATAGCTCACCAAAGATTAATTTAATCCCCGGCCCTTCCCCACCTGATCTCAAAATCCCGCGAAAATACTCACCAATTACGATGACTACATCAGGACATGAGGACAGGAAAATGATTGAGGAAATCAGGATAACAGGTCCGCAGGAGGGAAACGCCATCTGTTAAATAATATTCATTTTTTTATTAATATCTACGAAACGATTTATGTACATTGAGTTCGAGACGACGACAATTAATTCACCCTTTCGTTATTGTTCGTTTATTTGCACTCGTATAAAACATACGATCAAAAATCAAAGAAAAAAAAAAACAAGAAAAAAATTCCTTAAAAAGCCCCGAAATAATTCCGATGACAACACTAACTCATATTAAATTCACAAGAGTTTTCGTAAAAAATGGATCAAAAATAAAGTCCTCTTTATCATTTGTAAAAAAGTGATGAGGGGATGGAGGGGAGAAAAACGTTCTAATTATTGACTAATTCAATTTGTCGATATTTTTTGCGCATGTTACTGACGGGGTCTTTGAACAGCACAGGATCCAGTCTCATATTGGAACGCAGGAGGGGCATGTAACCGAAAACAGCTACGAATGTATTCATGCAGGTTTGACGTTGAATAAAATGGTCCGGATCATTCCACGAGGATCTGGAATTGTATCAAAATAGAATAATTAGGTGCAAGTTTTTTTGAACGTTCAGTCGGTTACGAAAGCCGCCTGGTTAAAAAATATGGGCCCCTGGGTGTAACCGAATTTAGAGGCTACTCGTGTAGCGAATAATTAAACAAAGCCTTCACTTATCCTTTCTCTTATCATTTGAAGCAGATCTACATCAATGAATGAACTAATTTCGAATGCTATCCAGGAAAAATTACGACTCGACAATCCGCGAATTTTCCTGACAATTTTTCATTCAAAAATCCATCGGCTGTCAAGCCAAATGATTCTCGGGAGGAAGCGGAAAAATCAGCCTTGAACACTGGAACAATTCGGTAATAAATAAGGCCTCAACAATGTTTGTAAGAAATCAAATAAACAGACGATTAATCACGCCAACAAAAATAAATAGAAAATCGAGATGTCCAAACGTCCAAACGATTCCTGTCTAATTTTTAAACTATTTCAGGAATTAAAAGATCATCAATCACGCCAACAAAAAGAAAATAAACTATCAAAATATCCAAATGTCCAAATCAGTCCTATCCAATTTTTGAACTATTTTATAAATTAACAGACAATAAATCATGTCGAGAAAAAAAGGCAAGGGGATCTCGAAAGTGTAGAAAAATTGAAAGGAATTGAATTATCCAATCGCGCTCTCGACTGAGACCAAAGTGTGACGCAAACCGAGTGTTTTCAAGTATCTCAGCAGTCGCGCGCAATACAAAAATCAGTAGATTATTTAATCGTAATTTATTTGGATTAATATCTTTCGAATTTTCCTCCCCCAATTGAGTCCAAAAATTTTTCACCAGCCACAGTTCGGCGAGTTTGACGGGGAGCATTGGGCAAAGTGAAACAATAAACATCGCATGGTTAATTTTACCTTATTCCAGCTGCTGTTGTGTCTTTGTAAAGCTTACGCTGGGTAACCTTGATGGGCGGTCTGCGCGTCACGTGACTAACCAAAAAGTTCATGAGTATATCTTCACAGTTTTGAGATTGTTCCACTGTCTTGTGCAGAGTTGAACTGAGTAACTCGGTGTAAAGGGTATTGTAGTAACGATGATAGAATGCCGCACCTGTCAGGACTATACTGTAGTCGTTGGTCCATTTGCTTGTATAACCCCACGAGCGCTGGAATAATTAGAATTTTGGAGATTGAGAAATACACTGGGAAAATTATTACTCATTGTTCGACAACAAATTTATCTCGACAATTAGACACTTATCGATCTTAAAATTAAGTTCACAAAAACAATGACTTCATTGTTCTCCTGAATTATTCATTAATTGTCAAAATAATTTCCCAGCATTCAGATCCCCCCCCGACATGATTGATGAACATTTGATGACTTTGGAACGAAAAAAAAAGACGACAATTTAGAACAGCATCTTCTCAAGTTTTATGAACGATGAAAATTAGGGGATTACGAAATCTGTTGGGAAATTCTTTGTTTAAAAAGGACTTTTCTGTAATTAATCATTTTTAGATTGAAAAATTAATTATACGGAGAAAATCTCACTCAATAGTTCTTCCGGAAATTTAATTAATTGTCAAGATAATTTCGTGGTATTCAGATTGTCTATTAAGCCACTCATTTGCGAGATAATCGAGTGATTGATGAGCACTCGTTGTCTATTGAAAGCCCGGCAAAATATAATTCTTTTAATTAAAAAATGAACAAAATTTTGATCTTTGAAAATTCATTTTTTTCGAGGTTTACCTTCGAATCATCCCAATAATGCGACCTAGCCGGATACCCAACGATACGATCTGGGAATGACTGCCACACGACGAAAGCAAAGTCAATCTCATCAGTATTCAACGTAGCATCCTCATCCAGTGATAATATGGCACTTGTCTTGATCTGTGGATGTGGATAGAAACGCTGGGAGATGCCATTGGCGACAATGACATGGATCGACGCTCTTATCCCCTGCCAACGGGGCCTCCTCGGTACCGGAATGTCAGAATTCCACATTAAAATTATCTGAAAGTCAAAGATTAAAATCAAAAGAAGAAAAAAAAGACAAAATTTTCTACTTATTTCAATCTTTTAAATTATCATCCATTAAATGCACTCATCGCTGCAGCAACTTGAATGAAAATTTATTTATGGAATACTTAGAATCGCACCTTATCTAAATATTTACTCTTCGCAATGCTTCGTAATAGACGATAAAGAACAGCAGTTGACCCCAGTTGAGAGTAGATAATGGCAGTAAACCGATTGCCTGGATCGTGATTCGAGAAGGGTAACTCCTGCTGGCTATCAGCGAATTGTGGTAAAATGGCTAATGCCCCAGGATATGTATTCCATATTAATTTTTCACGACTGCCCTCCCATGGCAATCTCTCCCTCACGTTCTGTTGATGACAAAGTAAATTCATTAATTAAAATATTACTAGGGTATCGTCTCGTCGTAGTCCCCACATTTTAGCATATTTTATAATCAATATATTCTCCCTGACATTGACTCAACTTCTTAACTATCCAAAAATCAATCAAATGATTTTCACTCACCTCAAAAACCGTAAATATAATTTTCTCAATAGACGAAAAATACCTCTCCCAGAGAAATTGAGTCTGCTGCCTTAATCGGAGTATTTGACTATTTGATATTGATCGAACAATATCGGGAATCTGTTCGGTAAATAACAAAATTAATCAGCAGTTGAAAAATTAAATTGAACGATTTACTCGGTAATTGATGGAACTCTTGTCTATATTTACTTGCAACAGCAGCCTCTCGTCGGCGAAAATAACCGCCTGAGTCCAGTCAATTCTCTCATGAAACGGCAATGCCCATCCATTACTTAGAATCACAGGAATGCATCCAGCCCTGAGTGCCTCCAGAAACCTGAAGCTACCGAGTCTTCTGCCCCGCGGCACCAGGCAAAATGTTGAGTTCAGCAAAAGTACCTCATAATCGTACCTAAATTCCAATAAACAAACAATTGAACAAAAAATTAATAAAGTCCTCCTGCGAGCCTCCAATCAAAATCCATACGTCCAAAAATAATGCAAATTATTTCCCCAAAAAAACTCCAGGAGCTCTCCACCGAAATTTTCGACACTAAAGACGTGCAGATGTTGATTAAATTAATGTCACAATTGAATTAAACTAATGGGAACTTAATTTGACAAAAAAATCGACAGAAGTCAATGAAAAATCGACAGAAGTCGATGGAAAATCGACAGAAGTCGATGGAAAATCGACAGATGTCGATGGAAATAGTATATTATTCAACATGTGCGTAATGGTGTTTTTGGCTCGTGGGAGGTTGTAACACGAGCCAAAGGCGAGTGTTATAATCCCATGAGCCAAAAAACACCATTACGCACAAGTTCCATACAATATTTTATGTCATTGTGCCCGTAATCCCCGATTTAACCGAGCGAAACGAGGTTAGAATCACGCGATTACGGGCACCTATGGCATAAATGAATTTAGGACAGATCAAAACTTACGTATCATATTCCTGATTATCCTGCTGGCAATTTTCATCCTGCAGCTCTCGCCAGTTTTTGCCATGCCTGCAGGTTGTAACAAAAACAAGATCCTTGCCATTATGCAAATGATAAAGTGCATTTCTGGTTTCCGATCCAATGCCATGAAGATATCTCTTCCCCTTGAATGCAGCAACATACTTCTTGGCACTTGGAAAATTATTTTCACTCGCTTGACCAGGCTCACCACCTCTCTCCAAATGTTGTTTTGAGAACAGGGGAATTGAAATATCAAACTCAGGTCGCAAATGTGAGGTAGACATGCTCGCTTTGGCAAGCATTGCATAGCCAATATTAAATGCCAACGAGTCCTCCGAATAATCCGGCCAAGTGCCAGAGTAGAGATTGAATATCAAATGATTTCTTCCCTCATTCCAATGGGACAATCTCAACAATTTTGCTGGCAAATTGCGAACAAATTCAATGGACAGCCTATCGCGATCTAGGGTATCCAGGGATAGTACATATAAACATGCTTTACTTGGATCTGATGTGTAATAACGCGATTCAGTTATAACGTTCAATATTTTTTGGTAAATTGGACTTATTGTATCCTCAACAGGATAAACATACACTGTAAATCCATTTTTACATTTTGTATAATCAAAACACGTATCCATACGGCAATTTTTCACTGGATTATGCAGCAGTGGACTAATACCACTTGTACGTATATCTTTGTCATAAAAATTTTCATTTATCGTTAAATATGAGGGCATATTGTTTATGTATAATTTTTTATCGTCTGTCCAGTCGGAACTTTTTAAACGGTAACCACCGAAGTAACAGTAGCCGAGAAATGCGCACGTCACGAAGAGCAACAGATAACGCTTTTTGGCTTGCATTTTTTTTTATTGGTAATTGTTAAATTTTTTTTTTTTTTGCTTTTTTCAAGGCTTTCCTTTTTTACCGACAGACCAGTTTAACTTGGGACACTCGCGTACAACCGATTTTTTGGGCTTCCAGGGCGGCCCCGGGCGGGGGGAGTGATTTTGGGTTTGCGGTGGTTTAAAAACATTTTAAGATTAGATATAAAATTTTAGTCAGTCGGGGGATTGTTTCTAGATATTTTGGAGATTTTTTTATGGACTTTTATGGCAATCTCTCCGGGTATGGCGACTCTTCTGGAAACTAGAGCAGAAGTTCCATTGGAATATTGCTGAAACACATGAAAAATAAGGGGATTTTTTTAATTTCTGGGTAATTGTTTAATTGAGATTGTTTAGAATTCCAACATCACGTCAATAAAGAAAGCTCTCCTCAAGGAATTTGGTTTTTTGTTTATCGTCACAATGGGGAGATTTATCAAGTCGACCCAGTGAGATCAATTTGGTCGATAGTTTTCGAGTTTAAAATCCAAAATATTTAATGCAAAAATCAGTTGACTTCAGAAGTCCGTTTTTTATTGCAAAAAAAAACGGCTTCTTATTTTTCTCTTGAGGGAGAATCTTTTCCCACTGTCCCGACAGTATTTTTTTTGACAATTTTTGAGAGATCAGTTTTCTCGCGCAGACAAAAATGCACTCGACAATTTTTTTTTCTCATTAATTGGAAGACCCTTGGGGTTTTTTTCATACGGAAAAACGAGGAGTTCATCTGGCATTCTTCAAAAGACTTTATAAACGCTTTGCATTTTAGATTGTTTCCGATCGATGGAGCACGTATTATTCATGAAGAATGCATAAATGATTCATAACCGATTGTAAACAATGAAAACGCATAAACTCGGGATTCTAGAGACTCATATGGAGTGAGGATAAAAAAAATGATGAAAATGGAAGTGATTTGGTAGATTAAAAAATTAATTAATCGGAGGAATTAATTGTAGTGGACAGACTTCTGGGAAAATTGATTGTTAATATTATTTTGCAATTAAAATTGAACGATAAAATGGCTGGAATTGTTTACTAAGATTTTCTCCGAATAAAGTTCATTAGAATCGATCGCTAAAATTATGCAATTATCAAACATTTTTGGAGTTACAGAAGAACTTGTATTAATGCAGTAAAAACGCTGATTAATTTTTATAATTGAACAACTTGATAAAATTGACATTGCAAAATAACAACAAATGATAAGATCCAAACAAAAACTTTCCCAACGAAAATATTCCCAGAGGTTAGAAAATCCCATCAAATTCTTTGTTTCATTCTTAAAAAAACATTTGATTTGTTTTAAGAAAATTAATTAACCGAATGAACAACAAAACAAGGGCAATATAATAAAAATCTCCCCTGACACTTGAAACAAAAACTTATTGAACAACAATTGCCTCCAGGAAAGTTCCTGAAGCCACAGTCGTCCTCAAGTTAATAACATAATTAATTCCCCAGCAATGGATATAATTTCCATAAAATTCTCAACTCCCATTTGTGTTTAACGATATCTAAAATATTAAATACGTCACGCCAACCCTCCAACATGCTAAAATATTCTCAAAAGTCCAAAACCAAAATGTCCAGAAGAGGATTTTCCCTCAGAAGCTGCACTCCAAGCCGAACAAAGAAAATATTTTTCTAATCTTAGAACAAACCTTTGGAAAATAGGCGCAGATAGCCAAGCAAAAACTCGCCGTCGGCGACGTGCCTGTCTGTTGTCTCCAGAATGCTTCATGGATCAGATGACAAATGTATGAATCCCCAATGGCACTTGCTCCACACACTTATCCCTTCCCACCGCAGCTTGTCACTCACTCATCAATTACATTAATTGCACCACCAGACCAACGACACACGCCTCGAATCCATGATTTATGGCAACAAAGGGTTAAAGAAAAAAATGCTCGATCAGCAGTGACGTGATTGACTGAGAGACACCAAAATTCGTTCATTCTTCCCTGGCACAAATGCCGAATCACCCATAGCACTGGACAATTAATGCTCAACTGTATTGACTGGAGGTGAGAAAAAAAATCGAGTGGAGTTGTAGAATATTCCTGGACTTCTTGATGATTCTAGGTTAGTTTCCGATAGCACAATTTCGTGAGAATCCACCGGTGGACCTTCACGGACACCAGTCATCCCTTGATAACCACTTTTTTCATACACTCTCAGACGATTTGAGGTGCATTGCGTGCAATGAGGACAATGACAATGCCATTGCCAGTAAGTGGACGAATAATTGGAGTTTTAAATCTTCAATCTGAGGCACTGCACTGACACATTCCGGTTGTACAGATTGGAAAATAGCTCGTTGGGGGTGAGAGATGGCCTCCGATCTCGAGCCAGTGGCCTCCGGGTGGCTTGGGCGCAGGCAGAGGGCTCTTTGTTGCCAGTGTTGGCCGAATGGCGGACGGCACAATATGGCGGACGGTTGGCAGCCTCTGAAGCTGTTGGACACCCACGCAACGTGCGCGAGAACCAGTGGCTGGGGATGTGACGGGGAGAAATGGGACGTCAGATGCTTCAGCCTCGGGGGACTTCGGGTGACGTCGGCGATATGTCGGTAAGTCGGGAGAAACAATTTTATCAGTTTTTTTTTCGGGGAATTTGGAATTTATTCCTGGAGATCAAAACATTCCATTGTCGTCGTGAATCTGGAGGCCTGACAATGGCCATTTTCCCGAGAATTCCAACGATCAATTGGAGATTCAGCAAAACAATCAACAGAAATTTCATGACAATTATTTTTTCCCGAAATTTCAGGAGTTATTCTCTTACAGCGAAGGTAGGGAATTCCTTCACAAGAATTAATTCACAATTTTTATGTCTTCAATTAGCTGGTATGTTTTTTATAAAAAATTACGTCTCCAATATTTATCCTCTTAATTCCCCCAGTGCAGGAGGTCATCCAGGAAAAAAATGATCGCTCATCCGCATCATCTTCAAGCAATAAAAGAAATCAGAATATTTTTCCATGTCTTTCCCTCGAAAGATATCAAACCGATTACTGAGTGATTGAAGCCACTCAGTGTTCACCACTACCGGATAATCCAATAAAAAATGCATAACGATTCATTCCATTTGAATAATGGATCATACTGATTCCTAGCAGCGAAGATGAATAATAAAATAGAACTTGTTTGTCTCAGAACACACGCGCGATGGGCGTAAATCAGTCGACAGCAATTGCTAATAAAAAAAATTGACTCCTGGAGAAAGAGGAGAAAAAAAGGCCGTCGATCGATCCTGAATTTTCCACTGGACATTCTCGAGCCCCATTACGCCATGAATTCGCGAAACATGCACAGGAATTCCCTCCAGAGGAATTCCTTCACTCGGAGAGACAAGTTCGGTAGAAATTACCGGTCGTTTTTATCAATTTTGTTCGAGCCTGTGCAGTTTTTTGTTGGCAATCCACAGCAATTACCTATCCTAATTTATTGCATTATTTTTTATAAATATAATTATTATTTTATTCGGAAGTCTCGAGCGAAACGGGGGTTTAGGAAATCTCAATTTTATTTTCATTTTGCGATCTTTCCGGAGAATTCTCGTCGTCGAGTTGAAATGATTTAGTTAAAACAAACAATCTAATTTATTGTTTTTTTAATGGAAAAATTATAGTTGATTAGCCAGTAAAATTTGTCGATTGTTTATTAACAATTGGGACGACTGGGGAATTGTTTCCCCGAACGGTCGAGGGATGGAGAACCGGAAATTTTTAATGGACAATTTTTCTTGCAGGAATTCCACTCGAACTACGGCTGGGGAGGGTCCGGCTATTCAACGAATTCCGAAATTTCCTTCAGAGTCAAAGCCAAACCCCCGGGGATTGAGGGACGCGTGTAATTTGTTGAGTGAAGTCTACAATGAATTCGCTCAGGAGTCGTCGATTCATGGGATCAAGTACACAGGTCGCAATAAATCGATTGCCGAGCGGTTTGTTTATTAATCCTTTTCAAACTTGAACAAAATCTGATAATTTTTGAGATAAAAAATTCTAGCGTATTTTTTTCCTACAATTCTTGGAGAAAATCGATTTACCCCAGTCGGTTAAATCCACTGAAATTAATTTTCCTCGCAGAATTTATTTTGGTAAATCTTTATTCCTCGATTCAATTGTTTAAATTATTTTAATCTATTTTTTAGGCATGGAAAAAATTATGCCGATGGATTTCCTTGGGCAATATCTCAATTTCTCCGAAGAAGTCGATAGGATTTATTTAGTCTAGAGAATTTTTTTGTGATACAGATTTTTGAGACTAACAAATTTTTTTTATTGTTTATCAGGATATTCTGGTTGTTTCTTATCATTCTCTCAGTTATATCGGCTGGAGCACTGGCTCAGCAGTTCTATTACCGGCACAAACAAGCAAATATGAGAACATTAGTTATATCGAATCAGTATCCCGCATGGAAAATTCCACTTCCAGCAGTAACAATATGTCATCCAACTGTTGCCAGTGTCCACAGACTCAATAAATACAAGAGTAGCGGAAAAAACCTGTGAGTTGGATAAGAGTAAAAAAATCAATTCTGTGAGGAGTAATTAATTGATTAAAAATTTGATCGCTATTTTTTTGGAGAACTCCACCTATTTATATATTTTCAACAAAATTTCCCGGCTAAATAATCAGGGAAAAACCAAAATTATCAAATAGAATAACTTCCAGGAAATTAAATTCTCCTTCTTTAGAATATTTTCAATGAGACATTTTGCAAAAAATATCCAACAGAATTGTCCCTCGAATTCGCGTTCTTCGGGGGAAATTTCCAATTTTTTAATTAATTTTAGAGAGATGCCCCCAGGTCTCGGGTGGCCGCAGTTTCTGAAGGATTTGGAATTTCTCCAGGAGTTGTATGTGCCAACGAATCGCTTTCAGCGAGCGATGTACCGCCTCGACTGGGTCGTCTCCCACAACAACATGACAATATCGGAATTTGTGTCGATAGTGAATCCATCCTGCGACGATTACATTGTCCTTTGTCGGGCCCAGGGCGAGATAAGGCCCTGTCGTCACTATCTCAAGGTCGCCAACACGGCCTACGGCCTCTGCTGCTCAGCGAATTATGCGCGTGTGCTCACGGAGCAAAAGTAATTAGCCTGTTAACACTCAACGATTATCGACAAGCCAGCCGGCGATAATTTCCAATACGCACTGGGTACCTGCGAGGATGAGTTACCCTCGCGTATTTATTTCCCCTGAATATCGGGCGAAGGTCAGCCGTGACGCAGTGACTTATGCAACGTTGAGTCAACTTTTTTATCGTTACGAAATTTTATTCGCGTTTTAACGGATTTTTTTTTGCGATTGGAGAGTAATGAGTCATCTCGACGATTTCTTGTTTTGATGAAGTTTATTTTTTCCGCTGATAAGCCTTGGGTATTTAATTAAAATATCCCCCATTTCTCTCTTGATTTTTCTGGTTAATTTGTCATTATCTCTCAGTAATATATCCTAATTAACAAACGAAATCCCGTAATCCTAAATTCTATACAATTGATATAATGAAAGATCCGTTACCCGATAATTACCCTCGCCTGGCGGCAAAAAATCCGCGTTGATATTTCAATGAATTTACTTAAAAGAAAATAATTAAATTTGATTAACGAAATAAATTGGTCCAGATCATCTGAGGACGACTACTACAGTCCAAATTTCGGCCAGAGTTACATTTTCTCGGTGATCCTGAGGGGCCTGGGTCGGAGCGACAGGATCTCAGGTTTATCCTACGGTGACGGTGCCCGAGTCTTCATCCACGATCGTCACTCCTACCCGGGTCCCTCGGCCCGCGAGTTCATCGCGAGTCCGCGGAGCGAAGTGATCGCCTCAATCCGGGCTCGCAAATTAACCGCCAGCCCCGAAGTACTCGCTCTCTCCGAGAAGGAACGCGACTGCAGGGTCAGCGGATCGGGGAATAATATCTACCGACTTGACAATTGCCTGGCCATCTGTCACGAGCTGATGTTCAGATCCTACTGCCATTGTGTGCCCTTTTACGGCTTCGTCGTGAGGGATAACGACACAATCTGTAATTTTACACACGTGACTTGCCTGGCAGGCGTGAGAGCTCGCATTTTGGAGACGCCATTCAGGGGACATCCTTGCTATTGCCTCCCGGATTGCGCCGGCACTAGCTACCCGATGACCACCACCCACGTCCCCATGAGTGCCCTGCAGTACAATCCCTCGGAATTTTAGTAAATATTTGTTATCCTGCCCTCAACGCCAACGGGGACCCCGAATTCACAAAGTTAAGATAAAGGAATCTAACGAATTGATCAATTGATTTCCAGTCGCATTGCCGAGAGATATCCAAATGCTACGGCCATTCACATAACCTTTGCCCGGCAGACTGCGACGCTCATGAGACGAGACCTAGTCCTGTCTTGGATTAATCTAGTATGTGAGTACGCTATGGAGAATAATTTTCGAGTGCATGTAATAATGTCTACTCTCCACAGCTTCACTCGGGGGAGTCTTCAGTCTTTTCCTCGGCTGCAGCTTCATCTCAGTTGTTGAAGTCCTCTATTTTATCGTGTACTACATCTCGAAGGTCCTGAAGAGGCAAACACGTCTACAACGCAGCTGAACAGTTCGCTGGATTATTTTTTCATTTTACGTCTGTAGAATATATTAAAAGAAGAAGAAATAAGACGAAATAGTGCATTGGGTATTGGGAGAGTATCGGAGAGATGTGTGCACCTTCCTCTCCATGGAGGGGTCAAGCACAATGGGACACTGTACTCTGAGTCACTTCAGTAACAGACGGCTAACCCCTTCGTTTTTAAGTGGTATGGTAATCAGTCGTATGTGAGGAGAGTCCAAGAGCCGTCCACTTCGGAGCGTTAATCATTATGTACTATCCAACTATGTTATTCAACATTCATTATTATTACAACAGAAGATTAAATTATTACAATTAGTATGCCATCCTGACGAAACCCTTACACATTCGGGTCTCCAGAAAAATCGTTAAAGCAGTCATTTACGAAAATAAATGTAATTCAATTTTTTCTTTTCCCCCCGCGTTTTCTCGCTTTCGTGTGACGGGCTTTCTCCTCGGCATTTCCGACATGAATAAAAAATGTCTTGGGTTTTAATTCTCGTGGGGATAGTATTCATTATTCATTCGCTGGATATCCACGAAATTGTGAGCACGAAAATACGTCGTACAACTCACGAGAATTTTGCCCGTTGGGTAAAGATTTTACCGCATAAATTGTCCATTTGTTCCGTTATTTTTAATTACTAAAATAAAATTACAATAATGGGAATGATAAAATATTTTATATGAAATTTATGTAGCGAAGGGGTAAAACGAGGGAAGTGTATTTTTCCTATCTTCAGAATTCGCGGATTATCTCAGTAATGAGTGGTTTTAGGAGATAATGTCACTAGAGCATTTTTGTAGCTGATCAATTTTGCAACAAAAGAATTCTTTTGATAATTTCCCCTAAAATTATTCGTTACTGAGATAATACGGATTTTGAGCAAATATGTAAAATACACTTCTCACATTATTTCACCTGTTCTTTCTTTTATTTATTTAAAATCAGTTAAAGATTTTCCCCTTGCATATTTTTTTTGTTGACAACAATGGATATTTCTGCGATTCACTACAAATTACATTTAATTTTAATAATTAATTGGCCGAGTGACTGGTCCTAACGAAGCTGAATAATAAATGAAGAATTGTTTGTCCGAGGAGACGTGGATGATGGACGAGACGCAAAAAGCCCTCTCCATCGATCCTGAATTTTATTTCCAAACCATAAAAATGTACATCCGCTGCCACATTCAACCATGGACTCCCGGGGAGTGCGCAGGACATTTTGGCAGACTCAAAATTGTATTACAGGAAAGACGAGTGGAATTCGAGATGCTAAACCATTTCCGATATTTCGCGAGGACTCCGAGTCAGACTTGCGGAGGTTGAGGAATGCGTATAAGCTACTGGGGGATGCCTACGATGAATTCGCCCAGGAGTCATCGATCCATGGAATCAAGAACACCGGTCGACATAAATCAACTCTAGGGCGGTATGTAAATGGGTTCGATGAAGTGGCGTGAGTAAAATTTGTGGTAAATAATTCTTTAAAAATTCATGACAACTGTCCATTAAATCCAATTAAATTGACAAATTCTAGTCCTTTTGTTCAACAATTGGGCCTCCTAAATACTTTTTTTTAAATAATTATAGGGTTTTTAATCTTTATCAGGATTTTTTGGCTGCTCATAATTATTCTGTCAGTGGTAGCGGCGGCCGCACTCGCTCGGAAATTCTACCAACGGCATAAACAGGCAACAATGAGGACATTAGTTATATCGAGTCAGTATCCCTCACGGGCAGTTCCATTTCCAGCAGTAACAATATGCCATACGACTCTTGTGAGTGCTCACAGGCTCAAGCAATACGCGAATGAAGGGAATAAATTGTAAGTTCAATTGGTCCTGCCTCAGGAGACTTTCGTCAAATAAATTGACGACCAGAAAAACAATTTCCCACTGCCATTCTATAATTTAGAATGAATTAATTTGATAAAACGAGTTTTCTTAATTAAAAAAAATTGAATGAAATTTTAGATTAAATAAAATCGTTTTTAGGAAAGTAGAGAGTTCAGTTAACGTCTTTTTTATTTTTATTTGGTAACTGTAATAACGATGGTTTGGTTTTCTGATAAATTATAGGGAGTTGCCTTACGGGATAGACGAGCCGCAGTTCCTGAAAGATCTGGAGTTGATCCAAGAGATATACATTCCAACAAATCACTTCCAGAACGCGATGTACCGTCTAAACTTGGTACTCGCCCACAACAATCTGACCATGACCGATTTTTTGACAATACTCAGCCCCTCCTGCGACGATTTCCTCGTGCGGTGTCGAATCCAGGGTGAGATGAAGTACTGCTATCATGACATCAAAGTATCAAAGACCCCCAGCGGTATCTGCTGCTCATTTAATTACGCCAAAGGGCTAGGAGAGACGAGGTAAGACGAATTTTCCCAGTACAAAATAATTTCTATTAACAAATCCAGTAAAACAGCTGAAAACTACTGTAAAATTCAGTAGAAATTAATTGGAATTGTCCGACGAATTGAAGATTTAATCCCCAGATGGACTCGAAATGAGCAGTTGTACAGCGATAACTTCGGGGATAACTACATCTTCTCCGCGATTCTAAAAAGTTACGGCCCCGATGACCGAATATCAGGACTGACCTACAGCGATGGATTCCGAGTGCTAATCCACGACTCCCACACGTACCCAGGCCCCTCGGCGCGGGAATTGATAGTCCGAGAGGGAAATGAGATGATAGCATATCTCGTGGGTCGTGTGCTGACAGCCAGCCCCGAGGTCCTGGAGTTGCCGCGGTCGGAGCGCGATTGTCGCTCCGCCGAGAGCGACGATGACCTCTACAGGCTCGACAACTGTCTCAGGAGTTGCTACGAGAAGCTCTTCAGGTCCTACTGCAATTGTGTGCCCTTTTACGCGTCCTTCGTGAAGGACAACGAGACTGTCTGCAATTTTGAACACGTCGCGTGCCTGTCCAAGGTGAAGGCTCGAGTGTTCCAGACGCCTTTCAGGAAAGCCCCTTGCAATTGTCTGCCAACTTGCGATGGCACCAGCTTCGCTATTGCCACAACTGTAGCACCTCTGAATGCCGCGGGCTTCAATCCCTCGCAATTTTAGTGAGTACATTTTTTAATTTTCATTTTTAGGAATTCCTCGGGTTTCCACAAGTTGACTTTCGACGGTGGCGCGCCCGGTGGTTCCTGAGGAAATTAAGTACATCGAGGAATTGTCTGCCATTCCTCAGAAATCGGGGATTCCCCTGGATTTTCCTGGTTTTTTATCCCCAAGTCGAACTGCGCCAGTGGCGCTGTCCCGAAAATAATTTAATTATTTTAACTCATTAGAAGTAATTAAATCAAATCTCCAAACTTTTGCGATAATCGGAGAAGATCGCTATCATACTCCATCATCATATACCAGTCGTGTTCTGTAGTTCTAATGTTTTTGTTGTAAAATCTGGGTTGTTCCTCGGATTGCAGTCAACTTGCTAAGGATTACCCCAACGCCACCGTCATTCACATCACCTTCCGCCGGCAAACTGGGATACTATTGCGACGAGATTTAGTCCTGTCGTGGATTAATTTAGTCTGTAAGTACAGTAGAAAAATAAATCCACAAAAAAACCGCTCCAAATCCCAGGAAATATCTCCCACTCTATCACTTTTCTCCCCACAGCTTCACTAGGAGGCGTATTCAGTCTTTTCCTCGGCTGCAGCTTCATCTCCCTATTCGAGATATTCTACTTCACCATGTCCTTCATTATCAAACTAATCAATACACCGTCCACAAATTTACAAAGAACATGAACTTTATTATCATCTCCATACGCACAATTGGTTAAACAAAGGCGAAAAATATTAAAAGTACGATATTATACAGAGAATGAATAAAAACTATTCTAGAAGTTTATTCTATGACTCTCAACCACTCGGTCTCCATATTCTCACGTTCAACGGAGCTTTTCATTTGCTCTTTTTTTCTCTTTTACAACTATTGAAATAACGAATGGATGGAAGATAACTGTACAATTTTTTAATGACTATTTTCTCAGTGAGAGCCCAGGGGACTATTCCTCCTCATCGCTACTCTCGTTGGCGTCTTCATCATCCCCAGCTGATGCTTCCTCTGCCTCGTCTTCTGGCTCACTCTTGCTCTCCTCAACATCCTCAGCCTCACTGCCCCCGTCCTTCCCATCTTCTGCCTCGCTCTTCATCTCCTCCTCGTCCTCCACTTCTTTCTCGTTGTCCTCAGTCTCAACGTCATCTCCATCGTAAATCTTCAACGGTTCTTCCTTCTTCTTTCTTTTCCTCTGCCTCCTCTTGTCTCGGTGAATTTCCAGCTGGACTCCCTTGCAAACAGGCATTGGACGTTGTTTATTCAAGTAGGCAGCAGCTGTTTTGACGTCCCTGAATTTGATGATTCCAGTTCTTCCCTCGATACTAGAAAATTGAAAGAATAATAAATGTTGGGGGAGTCTCGAGAGAGTATTTCCTGGAGAATTAATGAAGACAATCGGTTGAGAATTGTCTTCCCAGTAGATTATCTCAATAAACACTCACTGATCCTTGAGCCTTGGCTTATAAAGGAGAGCAACATTTTTAGCCTCTGGGAATAATCGCTTGAGGTCCTTAACTGACGCCGACATTGGAATCTTGTGAAGAAAACATCTGAAATTGACAGAGAATACTTACATTCACAAATTTCCACATCAGAAATCCTTGGGCAGAATTTTTTTAATTACTGAGGGTGAATAAGTATCCAGACAATTGTTAATGAAGAGTGCAATTGAGTAGTGAGAATTTGGGGAGAGAATTAAGAGACAGGAACTCAAGATTTATCATTTACTCACATTTTAGTGACTTTTTCCTCCTCCTTCGGCTTGACAATCTTCACAGGTTTGATTTTCTTCGTCAGCTTCTGCTTCTCCCTCTTGACCTCTGGATCCTGGATCTTCGGATTGCTCACGAAAATGTGTTTATTGTCGATGAGCTTTTTCTTGAGGGCCTTCATGTTCTTCAGCTTCTCCTCGACACTTGGAAAAGTGACGTGACAGTGCCTGCCGGATTGTCTGGGCAGTTTGATGTCAGCATCCCCGAAGATGAGCTCACGAATCTCGTCGACGTTCTTTATTGTGTGGGGAAGGCGAATGTAGAGAGTCCTGACTCTCTCCTCCTCCATCTCCTGGGCCGTTCGGACCTTCATTGTTGCTGGAAGTAACCAAAAACTATTCAACATTGTCGTACAATTGTCGACAACAAAATAAATTCGGAGGTTATTGGTTGAGGGGAGAAACGAGGAAGAGAAGTCCCCAGGAAGTCAATTAATTCCTGTACTCACCTATTTTTCTGGCAACACAGAGTGAGTTCCTTTTCCACGAGCTAATTTACTTTTAATGCTCACAAAATCGATGGAGTCTACCCACGTGTGCGTCTCCTCGTCCAACTCTCTCCTCCAGGGATGATGGCTACTCCTCTCACTCGCTCCTACAGGTCTCCCAGCCCCTCTTAATTCTCCTCGCGGACGCCGAGGGCGTCGCTGTCCCTCGGGACCTTCGTTACCTCCGGTCCAGTCGGTAAGCCCGGCTTCTCTTTACCGACGGGGACCGTTGGAAGCCGGTGACGCCATTACATTGACCTTCGTCGTCCTCAGATCGAAGCAGTCGCTGTCAGTCTCTCTACGTCGGCATCTCGCAACCATTGTGCTCGCTAAACAACTCTAGACTTTCTGTTTCTGTACTTCTGCAAATAATCGACAGTTTATCAAGGTAAGGACTCCATAAAACTACCAATAAAATCCTCGAGGGTCCAACTCAAGGCATAACCAAAATTGCTCCCCAATCTCCAACGAATTGGAGTATTTCGAGGGATTCCGACTGTTCGGTCTGTCACTTCCTTCATCGGGGACCGTTATATTCGTTTTTAATTCTGCAATTTTTTGGGATCTGCTCTAATTCATCCGCTACGACGGGACAATCGATTGTTGTAGAGTTTTTCAGTTTTCGGTGGCTTGGGGGCTTCTGGCGATGCCCACGAATTCCCATTCCTAAGTTTTTTGGGGAATTGTCGGGGTCTGGGTGTGGACGTGACAAAATTACTCTTTTCTGTGGAAAATTTGAGGGTTTGGGACGTGCCCTGGCGGTAGTGGCAATGGTTCACGTGCCAACGCGCACGCCCGTGAACGCCGACTATCAGCCGTTGCACTGGATCCTCAGGGCTACCTTGAGAACAGTCTTCATATTTTCCATTATTTTTCGTTGACAATTGTTCTTTCATTTTACCAATTTTAACGATTTATTTTTTGGTACCGGACATTCAGAGGTAACCTAGATTTTTGAGTGATTGTTTATCCATTATTATTCAATGTTTCCCGTGCGTGCATGAGTAATTCGAGTTGACAATTCAATTGTTGACATAATTTTTATCGTCTGGAAGTGGGTTTTGTAGTGAAGCAACCGAAATTGATGTGTAGAACTGTTAAATTTTATTAGATTGAGTTGTTTCCTTGATGAGTCCTGGGGCTGAGCTCTTCAGGCGGACCTACAGGCTCACCTTCTGGGATATTTGTGGTCAGGTGGGACACCTGGGGGACACTGAGAGGAAGAGCCACTTGACGGTTTCCTTCCTGACTTGCAAAATCCGTTTTCCCTCTGCATTTCCTTGCTCAACCACTTCACCGAGATAATCCTAAATTCAAGGTCACCCGATCAGGCCAGTGTAACCTCCTTGACATTGGAGTGGCCGTGAAACGATATCTCTGGACAAATAAATCAGGAATTTCTAACAAAGTATTAGAAAAATGACTGATGTCATGCGTCACAATCGCGCCACCGCTTTTCCGGCCTTCAGCACTCGCCTCTGGCGTATCGAGTGCTACCGGCGTCACCAGTTCGACGATAATCACTGATGTAGATTCTTACAGATCTAATTGACATTAATATTTACACTTAATTAATTACATAATTTTATTGCGTTAGGTCCCTTCACTGGCATCACTCACTCCCAACTCGACCCAATTTTTCCCTGTTTTATCGAGGAATAACTGCAAAAGTAAGCGAGCTACTGCGAAATCGTAAGGACATTTTTTGTAGCTTTTGAAGAACTCCACAAAAAAGGTCCTGACAATAATTCCTCCATCTCCCTCAGCCTCCGAGATATTTATCAAAAACCGTCGACTAGTCGAGGTTGACGCCAACAGTTTTATCGTTTCGGTGTTGAAGTGTTTTTTTTTCTAAATTTTTATTTCACTTTTAGAAAAAAATTCCAATTCACGTCTCCAAAATTTTCTTTGTGTCAGAGGTCCCCTGGAATTACCCGGAATTTGTCGATTGAAAATGAAGGCTAGAAGAATTACTTACATTTTTTTTTTTTACAGAAATAAAGCAAATTTTTGTTCAATTGGAATGTCTTAAACAATTTTAAATAATCGCTTAATGGAGCACGCAACAGCATCTTGCACTGAGTGATCACCTTGTCCACCTCTTGAATAACATTTTCACCATTGCGCACCAACTAAGCAATTTCTGGAGATAAAAAATTAATTGAAAAATTGTAATTGTGGGTCGGCCATTACTCCCCCATGAACAATTCTCATTGAGATCGAGGTGATGAATATATGTTATTAGTATATTTAGAGGTACCAACACCTCAACCAGTGTACGATCTGCAACGAGGCAGTCGACACTTGACCAATTCTAATGATAAGGCTCTTAAATCCCTCGAAAAGTCGAATATTGAGTCGGAAGAGTGTCAATAATGCAATAAAAATCATAAATTCTTGTAACGCGTCACTAATTCGTATTTTTTCCCCTTTATTTACGCAGCCCAACAAAATGGTCTGGATTACAGTCGACGATAAGGTATCAGTCCAACCAAAGAAACCAAATTTTTATTTAAAAAACAAAATAAAACTTTCAAGTTTCGTTGCTTTCTGTAATGACACAATCTTTTTGATTTGTTTTTATTTATTTTGTTTTCATTTCTTTGATTTGTTGTTATAGTGCAGTTGCTGGTGATTTATTTAGCTACTTTGTTCACTATTTTTTTTCACGTTGTTTAGTTAATTAATTTATGCTTTGTTGAATAGTTTGGGTTTTATTGGATTGAGTGATGCGGTAAGAAAAGATTTTTACTCTCCTGTCGTTCTATTTTTGTTTCACCTAACCAATACCTCCTGGCGTTGGACTAGTGGTCTATTTTCATTTGTTTGATTTTCCCGCAACCAATTATTTTTTTTATTATGTAATTGCTTGTTGTTAATGAATAATTTGGTGAATTTTCCATTGACGTCTATTTTCTTCTGTACCAAACGAACGATTTCGGTGGTATCTCCGGAAATAATTGATCTACAAGAAAATGTTTAGAATGATTTTTTGTGGGGAATTTCATGAGCTACCTAAAAGATCTCTTCACATTTTTCGATAAAGTCAATAGTTTCCGAGATATCGACGAACAAATTTCTCATTTGTCTGATTCTCCCTTTACAATTTTTTTTTATTCAATAATTATAGGAATTCCGTATTTAATTAATATCTCGAAAATTAGTTGGTTTAGCGGAAAAAGTGACAAGACGTTTTTTGTGGGAAATTTCATGAACTGCAAAAAATGTCTTCTCTTATTTTTTCATAAACTGAATAATTGCGGAGATATTGACGAAATTACGCTTGAAGGAACCCCGAGTTCTGCGCTAGTTCGTTCATTATCACTCGATAATTATCGACAGATAATTAACGATCTTGTAAACTTGGAGTTACATTGTTTCGCTTGACAGTAAAAATTCTCCCGCTGTGGTATGACGAAACGAGTCGCTAACTTTTTCCGGTATGAACCAGATTTGATGCTTGCGGTTTAGAGGGAGGCCGTGGCCGTGAGAATAACGAGTGCTATTTAATTTAATCGTAGGGTAGTCGTAAGAAAAGGATTCCAAATATTTTTAGATCCTTTAGAAAATGCCTCTGGAGGGCATCAACAATATAATACAAAACAACAAATAATTATTTTAAACAATCTAAAATGACCTTCGCAATTTTCGCTAAAGCCAAAAATTTATCTTTATCCAATTAATTTTCAGAATCGAAATAAAAACAAAATTTTGAGTGGTTAAAATTTCTAGTAACCCCCGAAAAATCGGCACAAATGGGAGGCTTAGACTAGACTAGACCTGCAAATTTAAATATTTATCTCGTTTAATTAACATCTCTTGCAAAAAAAAATTGACAAAAGATTTTTTAACTCAAGCTGACAGTGTTTTTTCCGTAATCACTCCCAACAATTGTAATTAAACAATTGGAAGGAACCTCCGGGTGCCTGACAGGTCTTCCCTGTCCACCGGCGGTCGCAATTGACCCCTGAATTGTTGCAGATGGCAGGAGGACAAGGCGCAAGAGCTCAAACCGAGCAGAGCCACCTGGACCACATGTGCGCCCTGGACGTTGACTCGCGTGCGGCCTTCTACCGTCTCTCCGGCATCATCTGCACGATTGGGCCTGCCTCGAGGTCCGTGGAGATGCTGGAGAAAATGATAGAGACCGGCATGAACATCGCCAGGATGAATTTCTCTCATGGCTCCCACGAGTACCACGCGGAGACAATTGCCAACGTGAGACAGGCGCAGAAAAATCTCTCCGAGAGGAACAAGGTGAACGTCCCGGTGGCAATTGCACTGGATACCAAGGGCCCGGAGATTCGTACCGGCCTCCTGGAGGGTGGTGGATCAGCTGAGGTTGAGCTCGTCAAGGGCCAGACCTTCAAGCTCTCCACCGACAAGGCTTACTCCGAAAAGGGCAATGCCGATACAGTCTGGGTGGACTACGACAACATCTCCAAAGTCCTCAAAGTGGGCAATCGAGTCTTCGTGGATGATGGCTTGATCTCGCTGATTGTAACAGCAGTGGCGCCCAATCAGATCACAACAACTGTTGAGAACGGTGGAACCCTGGGCTCACGAAAGGGTGTCAATCTGCCAGGTGTTCCCGTGGATCTACCAGCCGTCTCCGAGAAGGACAAATCCGATCTTCAGTTTGGCGTTGATCAGGAGGTGGACATGATCTTTGCTTCGTTCATCAGGAATGCAGCTGCCCTGTCTGAGATCCGGGGAATCCTGGGGGACAAGGGCAAGAACATCAAGATCATATCGAAGATTGAGAATCAGCAGGGAATGACCAATCTCGACGAGATCATCGAGGCTTCCGATGGTAAAATTTCCGTTCATTCGTCTACCCTTCCGAGTTTTTACGATTCATTCCCCATCCCACCCGAAACTCCTCTGCCCAGCATTCGCCAAGGGCCGAGGAACAACCGAGGCCTGAGGAGAAAAACCTTGACCAGGTGCAGTCGTCTCTTTTACGCGGCTTCCGCTCGACAATGAAACCGAGAGATTAGAAGCGTCGGGAAAATTGGTGCCACGGCCGGGACGACGATCCCGGGGATCTCGTCGCACCAGGTCTGACGCTCTAACCACTCGGCCATTGCCGTCGGTTGGCTTCTGATGATAATTTCTGAAAGAAACTATTGATTTTTTTTTCAATTTTCTATACCGACTTGAACGACTTGAACGAATTCCCTTGAATGAACGACTTGAACGAATTCCCTTGAATGACAACAAAATCTGTCCCAGGTATAATGGTCGCTCGCGGTGACCTTGGAATTGAAATTCCCCCCGAGAAGGTCTTCCTGGCGCAGAAGTGCATGATCTCACGTTGCAACAAGGTCGGCAAGCCCGTCATCTGCGCTACCCAGATGCTGGAGTCGATGGTGAAGAAGCCGAGGGCCACCAGGGCCGAGTCATCGGACGTTGCCAATGCCATTCTCGATGGCGCTGACTGTGTTATGCTGTCAGGTGAGACTGCCAAGGGTGACTATCCCCTCGAGTGCGTTCGCACTATGGCTAATATTTGCAAAGAGGCGGAGGCTGCCATCTGGCACAGACAGCTCTTCAATGCTCTCGAGAGCAAGGCCATCCCTCCAATCGATGCCACTCATGCTGTCGCCATTGCTGCTGTCGAGGCATCATCCAAGTGCTGCGCCACTGCTATCATCGTTATCACCACTAGTGGCAGATCTGCTCATCTCATCTCCAAGTACCGGCCGCGCTGTCCCATCATTGCTGTTACTAGGTTCCACCAGGTCGCTAGGCAGGCCCATCTCTATCGAGGAATTTTGCCACTTCATTACAGCGGTGAGTCTCGCTTTTCCCCATTTTCCAGCCCCAATTAAATTACGTCGGTGATGTTGCATCAACAGGGCTCGAATTATAGCGCCAACATTGCGCCGACATTGAGCCAACATTGAGCCAACATTGACCCGACATTCAACCGATTTTTCCCCAACAGGAAAATAATGTGTACTGAGCTGTTAATCAATGTTAATTATTTATAAATTGATTTTTAAATTGATTTGACTAAATTGATTTTTCTAATTACAGCCAGATGATTTTTTTTATTTTGTTTAAACCAAATTTCCGACATACGAGAATCATAACTGCGTGTCGGAAATTGGGTTTCACATAAATATAAAAATTATTTTCGTTGTAATTGGGAAAATCAATTTGGTCACGTGACCCCTCGAGAAGACTGGCCTTGATAAACTTTTTTATTTTTTTCAATTTACATTTTTTTCTGAACATTTTCAGAGCCACCAGTTACTGATTGGCTGAAGGACGTCGATCTTCGTGTCCAGTACGGTCTGAATTTCGGAAAAAATCGTGGATTCCTGAAGACTGGTGACACTGTTGTTGTGGTTACTGGATGGAAACAGGGCTCCGGCTTCACAAATACTCTTCGTGTTGTGTACGTAGAGGATGAGCTTGCTATTGATCACTCTGTGTGTACGCTGTCTAGCGAAGAAGACTCTTATGACGATCTTATCTGAGGAAACTTAAGAATCCCAGAGAATTCTCAAAATTAATATCTAATATCTAGTGTAGATCTAACAATCCTCTAGCCTCTATTGCATGTGTTATAATCTATCGTCTGTCCCAACTAGCTCTCATTATTTTTGCAATAAAAATTTACCGCCTCGACTATTTTAACAGCAGAAATTTGTTCATTAATTGTAACTACTCTTTTATGATTTCAGTAGTGGAAAAATGGCGAATGGTCATCTCTTGAAAGCATTTTATTCATTTCATTTTCATTTGTTGCAAATTTTTTTTTTAATAGCTTGATGTTTTTTATTTGTTGCAGAGATTAACTGATTAATTAATCAATTAATTCATTATTGTTTCACACTTGTGCATGCTCTGGATGTCTCTTTTATTTTTAGCTAGACCCTCGACTAAATTTCTCTGGTTATTTTGGGAATAATCAACGGGGTAAATGATTGGAAATTTTTGTTGAAAAAATTCTAGGACCGTCGACTAGAATCGTCAGGCTGGCTGGAGCACTGGAGAGGGTCGGGGACATCCTGAGGAACATCAACAAATCCAATCAGAGTCCAATCAGTGAATATTGCACGTTTAATGCGTTAATGAGATAAATAAATGATTACATTATTGCGTTCTTGAATCAATAGACGTTTCGGGGACAATTTCAAACTGTCTAACATTAGTTTCAGTATTATGTCACTGTTTTAGGACTTACGAGTGATGATCAGAGAATACACATTGAGATCTGTAAATGATTGTTGGTGATATTATAATTAAATAAATTATTGAACCACCGAAGGAATGAATCCAATTGGGTTAATTATTTTTATAGATAAACTTGGAAGAAAAAATTAAGGAACGAGTATTTTTCATTTTATCGATACTTTTGTATTCATAATTTTTTTTATACAAATGAGGGGAATGTAATTACATGACTTCTTACTCCTAGACTTAAATGACATTTCATTAATTCAATTGTAACTCGGACAGTACAACTTATTAATTCGTTATTAATATTTCTTTGATTTTCAGCCCAGAAAGCGAACTTTTCATTTCTCAATTAATTAATCGTAATTTATACAAGTCTTCAGTAGAAAAATATTCCTCTAATTACAATTTGCACTATCTCATGTCTAGTTACCAGTCAATTATCGAGTTTTATTAATTGAATGTTTAATTGTACTTAAGTCACTCCTCACGCAATCTAAGGAAAAAATGAATGAAAAGTGTTTGAAAGAAATTTATTTTCACAGCTGAAAGAATTTTTATAGTCACAAATGTCTCTAATTATTAACAATTTCGCAGGAATTACATTACCAGTACACGCGTACGTTCTCTTAACATTCCATTTGCTTAAATTTTTATAATTCAAAAAATATAATCTTAACAAATATTTTTAAATACTTATTTTATTTTTCAATAGTTGCCGGGAATATTTACCAGTTGTTTGATTATAGTACAATCCAGCCAATACCTCTGGCAATTATCCATAATTATTTCGTTAATTAATTTCAATTTTGGGAGTAGAAAAATATCTTATAATTCATCATCATCTGTAATTCAGTAATTGAATGGAGTCAAAATGGCTGAAAAAAATTGTTTCGTATTTCTAATTTTATCACAATAAAAAAAATCTAAATTATTGCAAATTGGATGATCAGGGGCTTTTTGAGTCCATTCAACTTCAGAATTGTCTTTGTAATATTATTGGAGCAATAACTGTTCCCTCGGAACTCAAACATCGTGAGAATTTGTCTCATTCAGTGAAAAACAATCTCTCGATGCTGATAATTCAAGTAAAAAATATAATGACACATTATTCGTAATACAGTAATTAGTA
Organism: Psyttalia concolor; assembly: GCA_030522845.1. Classification (NCBI taxonomy): domain Eukaryota; kingdom Metazoa; phylum Arthropoda; class Insecta; order Hymenoptera; family Braconidae; genus Psyttalia; species Psyttalia concolor. Next base: position 44,265 of record JAPYZM010000131.1, read on the forward strand.
TGCGTACAATATTTACATTTTTGGTCAAGAATAGAGAGGCTCCGAAAAGCAAAGATCAACCTGACAATGGAGTGACGGACGACAACCCGAGAAAACTATAATAATCTACAGTTTAACAGAAAAATATCCTAAAATATTTATTGTCCTCAAAACTAAATATTGATATTTACCCCTAAAAAGCCCACGATTTGCAAATAAAAAAAAAATCCTGAGAGTAATTGCACCCGAGTACTCAGGACCCTCTAAAGTGTCCCCTGTTATCTTGACTAGCACGCGGAAGCTCAAATTGCGGTTTCATAAATCATCAGCGAAGCAGTGAACCGGCTCAATTAAAATCCATAATGTCCTTCTTCGATAAATATCTCGTAATTGAAAGGCCAGAGGAGATTTTTTCCCACCATCTTTTTTGTAGAGTGAAAACCCACTGACAAAAAAGATGTTCACAAAAAAATCGCCATCTCCCCTGGATCCTGAGATATTCAGGGAAAACTGGTGAAGGAGCTGAGTCGACTCAACCCGGTCCACCCCCTGCTGAATTAAATAATAATTTCGATTCAATAATAATAATAAATTGATTAACTTGATAAATCACAAAGGACCTTGTTGTACGACTTCTCCACCACATCAACTTCATCAGGCTGATCTCCTGCCTCAGCCTAGCCATGCTTAACCCTGGCAATATGGAGGAAGAAGGCGACGTTGTCATCGCACTGATGTCCACACATTTTACAAGTGAAGGGATCGCTGCAGCCATGATACCCCATATGAACCGTGTACATGATTTCATTAGCAAAACCGAGCTCGCAATGTGGACACATGAACTCACTGTTGGCTCCCCCAGCACCGGTTGCCGCAAGCTCAGAAGCCTGAGCCGCATTAGAAGCCTCCCCCGAAGCTCGAGTCCCCAGAGCCTGTCTATTAGTCTTGAGAGCTTTGCCCTTGCGGCTGTTGGTTCCACTGATGCTCAACGACTTCGCCATCCTCTCCCCCTGAATGTCCACATCATCATTATTACTACCACCCGAGGCCCCAGGTTTGCTGAGGTCCAGAGGCGCTGCCAGCTGGCTTCCCTCATCATCAACACCCATCATGTTCCAGTCAGCAGCATCAGCATGGCTCTCACCCTCAGACAGTCCGTCATTGAAGCCCTGAAACCCATTATCATTAAGCCGACTGGCCGCCATAGCCAATGCATACTGAACAAACAAATTGGTCCTGATAGCGGTTATGTTATCCAGACTATCTTCCCTGAACGCATCGACAACTGGGAAACCAGTGGAGACAGGGCCGAGGGGATGGTATCCCATCGTCTGGTTGAACCCAGTGTTTGCGGCCAATGGAGGCAATAGATTCGTCTGGGACATTACCTCGAGACTCGGGGAATTGCTGACAGAACTTCCACTAGCTTCTGATGATTCGCGCTTTCTCCTCGGCCCCCTCCTCGTTCCGTAGACATCGACAATGGCGTCGGGATTTGGAGTGCCGTCGGGATTCAGCACAACTCCTGGCTCGTGATTGCGGCTCTTGAGGTGCTGCTTCAAGGCGTGCTGATACTTCGCTTGGAATGGACACATTGCGCATCTGTACGCGTAGACATTCGAGTGGGACTTCATGTGGCTGGACAGCATGGATTTACTGACGCAGACGTACGTGCACTTGTCGCACTTCCAGGGCTTCGAGCCCTCGTGATTACGCAGGTGATACTCCAGGTGATGCTTGTACTCAGTGACGAAGGGACAATTGGGACAGTTCAGAATCTTCTCGGTCTTGATGTGGGCACGAGCGTGCTTCCAGAGGGCGATCTTCGTGTAAGCTACGAAGCTGCACTGCTTGCAGGGAAAGGTCTTAACCTTAACCTTTCGCTGGGAGGGCGGCCGTGGGACGCGTACTCTTTTCGCTGGCTTTGCTTTCTCCGAGCCGGAGGCAGAGCCACAGGAACCCGACGAAGTCGATGGTTTACTGCCGTCGTCTGCTGGGCTCGGCTGGAGATTGACCCGTTGGGCGAGATTGGGGAATTGGGGTAACACTCTGGGGCTGTTGACCACGGCATGGGCCTCCATGTGTTCCCGGTGCTCCTGGCTGGAGGAGGACAAACGTAGGTTAGTTTTTTTGGGGCTTTTGGAGATGCCAGTGGTGGATTGGAGAAGATTTCCGTGCGTGCAGGGAAAAAAATTCATGGATTACTTAGTAAAAGTTCTCTTGCTGGCCGAAAAAAAATCCCCAACTGCCCGGGCCAATTTACTGCTAATCTACTATATATATTAAATATATTAATATATAAATTTAGTATAAATAAAAAAACCCGGGCTAAAAATTGTTTAAAAGTGGGAAGAATTCTGTAGCGAAGTGGTAAACGAGATAAGTGGATTTGTCCTTTATAAAACGCGGATTAACTCAGTAAGGAGTGGTTTTAGGAGATAAAGTCATAAAACCATTTTTGTAGCTGATGAGTCTTGCAACAAAAACGATCTTATGATAATTTCTCCTAACACCACTCCTTACCGAGATAATGCGGATTTTCCAAGAGTATGTAAAATGCACTCATTTCGTTTTACCACGTCGCTACAGATTTTTGTTAAAATAATTATTCCTAAAAAAATTCTGTTCCCGTGGGGTTGGTGGTGGTGATGGGGGGCCGACAAGGGTCCCCAGGGGCTTCCCCGTTGTTTGTTAATTCATTGTCATTGGGTTGTAGATTGATTGGAGTGATTGGAGGGATTGAGGAGATTCTCACCTGTTCGCTGTGGTGAAGTCGCAGGTGGGGCATCGCCAAATCTCCGGACCACCCTCGAACGCAGAACTTGCGCCATCCATGCTTCCCAGGCCCACCGGCTGGTACCGCGCGCTGGAGCCAGCGAAACTCCACATTTCCATGATCCTGGCCAAGTCCAGGCGCGGCGTCCGGAATTGGAAGCCACACTCGGGGCTTGCGTCGTCGCTGCTGAGCTGCATTGGCTGGGAATCACTGGATCCCTCACTTCCTGGTGACAGACTCCCGGTGGTGGCGGGTGTGGACCTGTCGCTTTGTGAAGAGTCCGAGCATGAGTAATGACCTGGGGAGATTCCTGAGTCCTCGCTCCTGTCGCTGTTTGCATCCTCCGTCTGGAAGTCATCGAATAATTAGTACATCCCTTGGATCATTGACCCCGTCAATCGCTGGAGGCATTGTTGACAGGTAAGGAAACAGGAACAGAGGGGAATGAGAATTTTTGATAAGACAAATGGCGACCAGGGCCGCTGGGGAAAGACGAGCGAAATCGAAGGCTGAAACGCGTGAGACTCGGATTTTTGTACTGAAAGGGATAATTAGACTGAATTACTCACCACTCCTCTGTCCTCCTGATCTACTGGTGGCACTGGAGAGCCTCTCGAGTTCCAGCTGCCCTCCATTTTTTAACTCTCCCTACGACTCCTGCGGAAATAAATAAATTCCCGTTAATTACAAAATTTCAGCAATCGGGGGAGACAACGGGAATAATTTGGATTCCGCAGTTTTGGAGCTGAAGAGAAGAACCACTGGACGGAAATTGAAGTAGACGGACCTGCGGATTATTTCCGGCCCTCGGCGACGAATTCGTTCCTTAATTTTCAACTTCCCGATAGAAAGTTATTGGTTTTCAAAAATGAAAATCCCTAATTTTGTGAAATGTCGACGTTTCATGACCAGGAGAAACCCCCCAGATGTTTTTTATCGAGTTGTATGTGTGTGTGTGTGTGATTACTTTTTTTGTTCACGTTCCCGGACGAACGGATAGTGCGATCGGAAAATTCTGGTGGCGATCGATAGATCTCATCGAGGACAAGATCGGATTAGTTCGGGAGCGAAATCCCCCCACCCCATTTTGAGTTTTTTAAAAGATAAGGATTACAAGAAATTTTGATTTTTCAATTTCTACTTTGTCTACATCCCATTCGGACGGGAGTAAATTCCCCCCGCCCCTTAAATTTCTAGGTTGATATTTCAGTCGATCGGGGAAGTTCGTTACGAGGCCCGTCAAGGGCCGAATGAGAGAAAAAAATCGCGTTACGAATTGCGTTGATAATTAGTCGGGAAGACAGTAGTTCAACGCAACAACAATGGGAGCGAGCGTAGGGAGCGACCAACAACCCCGACCAATTTTCCTATTTTTTCTTTTACCCTCGAAGTCATAAAATTCAAGTGATCCTCAAAAATGTATGCAGATGTTCCTCGTTATCCCCCAGGTGATCCCAAGAAAGGGTTTCCCATTATTCAAACTCGACCCTCGTCCCCGCGGCAGATGTATTCACGAAAAATCCTCAAAAAAAATCGGTTATTTTTTACTCAAATTTCTCCACCGCCTGCGCATTTGCCCTGAGCCTCTCTCGAGACCGTCCGATAGCGGCCGAGGGAGAGGATAAAGGGGTGGGCATTGTCGCCGAGGGTTCGCAGAAAAACAGGAATGACGAGAAAAAGCGAGACGTCCGTTTTCCTTGGGCCTCGCCGGAAAATTCCCTTTCACTCGAGGCGTCGAATTATTCAAATGGAGCAAGGCCAACTCGAGACCCCCCGGCGAATGTTCACCCTGTTGGTCGCTCCCCCCCCCCCCCCCCCGCTCTCTCTTTCTCGTTATTCTCCCCCAAAATTCCCTTCACTTCGCAAAAAGTGCCCACGGATTGTTCTTCGGGGGCTTAAAATTTACGTAGAGGTCATAAATAACGGGTTCAGGCACCCGGGGCGACTTCTCTTACCTCTCTTGACACATCCGTACCCACATTTCCCACGTTTTTCCCCAGAATTTGTGACGACAAGGGTATTTATGCTCCCCGAACGTAAATTATATTTATAAAATAAACAGTCCACAATTATCAATTTTTTATTCCGTCAATTTCTCGCGTCGAGCGTTAGAGAATGAGATATTTTATACCGAGGCTAAAAAAGTGTTTTTTTTTTGTTCGAGTGATATAGTCCCAGGAGCGAAAAATTTTTTTTTTCACGTGTAATGAGAAATAATATTGAATCTCAACATCAATCAATTTGACTTTATTTATAATTTAATTATATTTATCATCGGAAAATTCTGTAGCGAGGGGGTAAACGAAATGAGTGCATTTAGCATAATTTTCTAAAACCCGTATTATCGCAGTAAGGATTAATGTTAGGAGAAAATATGAAAAGAAATTTTTTGTCGCAAAATTGATCAGCTACAAAATTGATCTTGTGACATTATCTCCTACAACCACTCCTTACTGAGTTAATCTGCGTTTTATAACGATAGATTTTTCCCATTTATAACTGCGAACGATTGATTTTCCCCCCGGGATTAAAAATTCTTGAAGGTCAGGGAATTATTTCCCAAAATAAGCCCAGGATAAAAGAATTAAATTAGTGATAATTCTGAGGGCCCAATGAATTCATAAACAAAGACCTCTCGAATTAAAACTGATAAAAGAAATCAGGGAAAACCGATCGATTGGTGTCCCTGCACCGAAGCCCCACGAAATGACGGAAAATACGGAATAAATTTCTCTCCTCGCAATATCAATCGAAAATAAATTCCCTCGTCTCCTGTTTTTACGTTCGACTACAAAGGGGACCGAAAAAATGGCCCGAGAGGGT